>JAODLC010000050.1:1255855-1278012 GCA_026781145.1 Hippopotamyrus pictus
CCCCATGCTGCAATATAACCCGAGCCTGGGAAATAACACAGACCTCCAATAACTGCAAAATGAACAGCTTTTCAGGGTCAGGATGGTTACACTTTGACAGCCATGATGAGTCAGGTTGAAGGTATGTCATTCCAGACAAGAACCTACGCAGATTTCATCATGGATGGGCCCTCGGCCTGCCACACTATGCCAGCAGAATCTCCACGGCAACCCTTTGCTTAAATCCATTTAAACCAGCAGCTTAATCATCGCGCTAAGCTGCCCACCACTGGCTACGCCCATGTAACGATTTTCACGCAGTCTGTTTATTCTATATCATATTCCTGCCTCTCACTCTGATTCCCAAAATAGCAAAGGCATTTACAATGCAATTCGTGGTTTTTCAGCTTTAATCTCACCAATACCACAAACTCTGCATCCACATTCCTTGGGGGGGGGGGCTTTTCTTTAACTACTTATCAAGCCTGTTTGGGAACCATTCAAAGTTCAGAACGATCGCTCAGCTGGTAGCAGTAAACAAAACTCCGGCTATTAAACGCATCACGAGTACAGGTAATCCACGCTGCGGCGCACCTCCTAAACGGTGTCGGCTGACGCTAGGGGTGTGTCGCAGGAGGGAAAGAGTGTCAGCCGGCCTCCTCTGCGAGAGAAACAGCAGAAACAACGGCTTTTTGGAATCTGACACGCGGCCGCGTCGCTGCTTTCCCTAAAAATAACCTCCGCCTCTATCCACCTCTCCGGCGATGGATACAATTTAGCACGGGGGCCATGTGGGCGTCGGTCCGCACCGCTCACCGCTCAAATAAACAGCCCCCAGAATCCGGAACGCGACAAACCCTGCTTATTCCAGCCGGGCCGCGTTCGCGGGGATGGCAAGTGGCGACACGAAGGCCGTGAAGCTGCACCGTCAGGCAGACATGCTGCGAAACCAGAAAACAGAAGTGGCTGCGCTTGTCCTGCGGACTCCGAGCGGCTGCACCCAGGTGCCCAGAAAGACATTTTAAGGAAACAAAGAAGAGGAAATGGGTACAGAACAGGTGACCTGACGTCAACCCCGACGCATCACTACAGCAAAAGAACTTGCACCGCAGGCTGCTTTATCCTTCCTGTTAGATCACGGCAACTAAGTGACAACACTCACTGTTCTCATTTAAAGCTAAACCAGGTAGTTAGGTGGTCTGCATCCTAAAAGGTAGTCTGCATCCTAAAAGGTGGTCTGCCTCTTGTTTGCAGAGGCAAAGCAAACCCATCACTGGCAGCAGGGTGTGGCCGAGGAGCTTGATCGCATCATGTCACGTCACGTCAAGCGACTCCTGCGCATGCCTCTTAGTTAGCTCACCCTCAACCTCTCGCGCGTCGCATCATATGCAAAACTGCAGGGCAGGGAAAAAGCGACAGAACTTGGTTTCGTTCCGGGTGAAACGTCTCTCGGTGAGCCATCAGTAAGGGCTGATGCATCACATGTTCTTAAATAGTCTGCTGCGGAGGTGAAGAACCAGGCAAAGCGTCCATTTAAAAACAAAGACTGCACAGCTTGTCCTGCATTACCCCACTTACACCATGGGCACAACACGTTTGGCTTACACGTTTAGGGACATTATTTACAAATTATGAGCAAAAAACAATCAGTAGAAATACTATTGGGCTTGCGTGATATAACAGTATATCATTTTTTTAAACCAGTATTTCAAAATACCAGATTTGTTTTTAATAGTCAAATTATTGTATAACATGGTGTAATATCTGGATGGTAAGAAAAATTAAATACTACCCAAGTCTTAGTACCAGCATTTTGTTCACATATGACCCATTCCACCTTCTTTAAATTGAAAATACCCCGATATAAGCCAGTCGTCAGGTCAAAATTTTCAGTTGGAAACGCCGTCTCGTTTAAACACGAGCGTAAAGTATGACTGAACAAGTGCATTACGTCAGTAAACCATTTTGGTATTTAATCACTGAGCACAGGCCCTGGTCCTCAGCCTGAAGCACTGTCGCTGTCTAAGTGATTTGCAGCAATTTCTATGCTTTTAGAGTTTCCATTAAGTAACGACAGTTAGAATTAAAGATTACAGTGGTGCCCACCGGGATTCGCCCAGCTGGCACTGCGTGTGGAGCCAAAGCTAAGCGTCTGTCCATCGCTTTTGAAAGCGAAGACTGCTCTGTGCGGAGCGTCAACACTGCACCTCCAGACAGGCCTGTAAGGGATGATGGGACCGTCCCCGACACCTCAGACAGGAAGTCGGCGGATCAAGGGCTCCATGTCCATGGTTACTAATTAAACCAGTTTTACACCACTGATTGCAGACAGAAGCCAGGAAACCAGGAAGCCATCAACCATCGAAAAAGAGAGAACATGCACAACACTGAGGCTCTCATTAGGCTGGGGAGGTCAGGCACTGCGGCACAAAACTTTCAAAGCAATTACTCCCCCCGGACGGCCAAACCAACTGCTGGCACGGGGCAGGAAATCAATCACATCCTAAAGCATCTGCTGTTTGCACTCAACAGCCAGGGGCCACGACATATTTAGACAAACACAGAAACACAGAAAAACCTCCAGATGTGTCTGTCCAGAATTAAACTGGGTGCTGGTATCACTGTCATATGAAAACTAGTCTGGCACATCCAGACTACCCAGCTAACCTCTTTCCAATCACTGTATAAACAGGCCAGAGAGTTGCGTGGTTCACTGGTGGATCGTACCATTAGGCACACAAGGGGGAGGCTACTTCAGCCCTGGGCCAGGAGTCACAGAATGCGGTTACCTGTACCAATTCCTTCACTTGACATCCTGCAAAGCCATCTTACAACTGAAAGCATTTAAGGGGCAGAATCCTCCCCCCGCTGAAACCAGACTGCCAAGATGCAGCGCTGCTTAAGGTTTCGAATGGATCAAACCAACCAACAAAAAAACTATCCATCTTTGCATTTACAGTGTGGGGGAGCCGGTGGGAGAAAAATGCAGCTTTTTATTCATAAAATCAACCCAGGCAAAAAAAGCACTGGACCTTTACTGTTCGTTGGACATAAACCATGCCTCACGACCTGCAGATACGACATTTACAGTGGCTCAGCTTATGACATAGAGCAGAGCCCCATGGCATAAAAAAATTTAAACACCACCCCCAGTGGGGGCAACACAGTGATTATCTGAGGAGGTCAATCTTAGCTGAAATGAGTTTAAATGGTTGCAAAGAAAAAAAAGTAATCTTGGCCAATCTTTTCAGTATTCCAGCAGGGAGTCTGCCAGGTCTGTTCTGTGGAAATTTCGTACACCTTCCCTCTTGTGTGCAAGTAGTAGCAGGCGGACGGGATCTGTACGCCCTCTGCCTGATACGTTTAGCTCAGAATACAGGCTGTAACCGCAGTAGTCTGGCATGCAGTTGTCTGATTACCATCAGAGTCCCAATTAAGAGTGATTGCGATGGGAAATTAAGAGATAATCTCAGCTCAGAGCAATTAGGTCTGCGAGACTGGCAAGCCTCCTCGGTCAGACGACAGAGAGATATCTTTGCAGCTGTTTACAGAATCGCTCCGCTTCTGCTGGCAGATTCAAGCTGCTCTGGAGTTAATTATTCCTCAGGCTCAAAATGTCCAAGCTAACCATCGAGGACTGGGAAATCAAGGCATTTTGACTGGCACAGCGTTAACACCGTACCTTAGCAGCCAGAGTTCGAAAATCTTATCACGATTCCCAGTAAATCACTGCCACACTCAAAACCTGAAATGGTCTCATCAGGTGATTCCAGGATCCTGTAGCCTATAGCTTCACTTAGCGGGTAAGATCAACAAAGCCATGCTGGCTGTAGACATGGAGACATAGGACGTGGGGGTCGGGGAGATATAATCTGCCCTGCCTACCATCGGCACAAGACCGTTACTGTGGAGAAGAAAGAAGCGGTAACACTGAGCAAACTCTAGGTCAAGAACACACACAAACAATACTTCACTAAACAGTGACAATAGAACTACATCAATACTATTATAAAGGTAAGTTGTAGATTATGGGTGAGTCTATAGAGAGAAAGCACTACAGACACACAGAATGAGCCACCAACATGACTCGAAGTACCCATATTCTGAAAACAGACCATGGAAAGTTCTGGGCTATCAAAAACTACAGTATTTATGGTTAGACTGTGATTCAGACAGACCCTAAATGAGAGAAACTCGAGAGAAAGCTACTGCCAAATGGTGAATTCAATTCTGCATTACTCCAAAACAACTGTCACATTGCCTGGAAAGACATTCATTTCTTTTTTTTACTGCACCTGTACTGTCTTCTTGATTCTGTGGGAAGGCCCAGGATACTCGCCAGAATACAAGTCTGTCAGGAACAAGGAGTTGATCAACGTTGACTTCCCTAGACCAGATTCCCCTGTGGAGAGAGACATTTTTTAAAGATTGTACAGGAAACAAAAACTAGAATTTGACTGGCGGATGGTATCATAATACAAACTAGACAATTCAACGGATTTACAAAAATCTCAATTTTAAGAATTTCTCAAATATCTCAAATTCTGTATGGACAAAAACTGGGAGATGTGGACGGACAACTTCAGATTTACAATCCCTGACACCAAGATAACAAAACCTATAGTCTTGGTCTTAATTATCAGTGGGAAACATTCTTTCCTCATCCCAACAAACAAGCACACAATTTCATATGAATGCATTACGTGCATGTTTCAACAATTTCTAAAAATAGTTACAAATCACCAGTGAAAGAAAAAGGTGACGTCACCTGTGATGTGGTCTATGAGAGCAGAAGTTTGTTAAAGCAACATGCATGCAAAAACATGAATACCTCAGACTGCAGACCCCAGTAATAATATATGAAACAAGGATGAACAAATTGCAGCGGGTTTCCCCTTTAATGATCATAAAAGCAGTTTCTGGGCCTGACAGATAAATACACAGCTGCAAAGACAGGCATAATTCAGCTGGAATGTGTGAAATCTGGAATTGCATGTACTGTGTCATAACTGATGATGCAGTCCATAAATAAGGCAGGACCCAAGGTGGAACCATGTGGAACTACAGCTCTATTGGATGGTTACAAATCACTGCTTTAAAGTCTGACTAATTAGTCTGACTAACAAAACTAGGATTTGAGAGCTATAAATGTAAGAAGCACATGGTAGCCCAAAAGGCATCAAGTGAGAACAAGCCCAGCACCCACACTAGCTCTGTGTAGGTGGAAATGAGGCACAAGTAAACGTGAATTCTTACACCAAGGGCTGCCTCAATGAAACTCTGCCTTATAACAGCAACTCAACATATGAAGCTTATGCTATGGGGGTGGCTGAATGGGGGGATGAAAGGCCTGGAGGCCAGGAGCAGCTGGGGAGAGCAAGGCCGACAGCAGACTCCACCGTCGAGAAGCCCCACAAGTAGGCTAAACCGCAGTGTCACACAGGGTCCTGGGAACCACTGGGAGATTTCCCACAGTTCGAAGAACAGAGTTCAGGAGGATACTCTTACAGGAGAGGAGAACACAGATTTAAATCCCTCGGGACGGTAACGCCTGGGCAACAGGTAACAAAAGTGAACAGGGGGACGCCTAGAAGAATTAAAAAGAAATACCATAATCTGAGCTCAGCGGGGCGGCCGTTTCATCTTTATTCAACGAGAAAGGGCCTGTGTGTTTACATTTTCACACTATCCACCAGCCAGGAACTGCCACCCCAGCAACAGCATGTAGCTCCGTGATAGTGCTGGTACTTAACACTGCTAAAAATTTGGCCAACGCAAGCCTCTGTGCCGTACAGTGCAACTCAATCCGACTCATTACCGGTCAACCTCAGATGCCTGACACTGAATTATAGCACAAAAAATTCAGAGGAACAAATTCTGTAGCAAGTAAAGGATAGCCAAGGATTTGACACACTTGGGGCCCTTGTATTTTACTACACCTCTGTTCATCAAAGGTTGCTTCTCAACATAGCTAAATACAACTATGCATTATATGATATCAAATGACAACTGAACTCGCCAATGAAAAGTGTTGCTGGTTGGGTTCTAATGTACCCAGAAGCAGCTGCCCTTTCAGCAAAGCCAGGTTCTGCCATCCAGCTCGGCCAGCGTCCTGCATACTTCCTTTAAAGGAAACCTGGGCAGCTGTGTAAACGACGGCACTCCCCTTTGCACGCAAACGCTGGCAGGGAGCGGGAAAGCCTGCTTTTATATACCATGTTTAAGACTTTCAGTTCGTCTGGTGGCGAGCGTGAAAAATGATGCAGCGGGTTCTCCAACTGTCCGTGGATGCATTGTAGAGGCTGGAAAAATGCACTTCCCCTTCAATTTGTTCCACACATAATTCCAAAATCATCCCAAAAGAGAAAATGCTCCCCTGTAACAGGGGTTAGATCAGGACTTAAAAACAAGCTAAAAATATTTCAGAAACTGAATTACCAGACACCAGCAGGCAAGAAACTATTATTTCAGCATGGCTTTACAAAAAAACCAACAACCCTTTCAACAAACATCAAGAACAAATAAAATCCCCCAAAACTAAGGCAGAAACACACAGCTTTACACTTTAATTTACCTTACATTCTGAACAAAATGAAATCCACCAAGAGCAGGTACTGAAGAATTGTGTGACTAGGGGGAGGAAGGAGGGTCTACAATCACCTGGCAATGCTAATTACATGGAGGCACTCCATCATTGGCACATAACAGCCCATTTCCTCATGGAATATAGGGGGAAACTGAAGGGCGTACCCATACTCGTTCTGATGCAACATTCCGGGCGTTGCCCTAATCATCGACTGGAGTCCTGGGCAGTGGACACTGGCTGAAGTGGGCATAAGGGGGTGGGAAGTGATGTCACGAGGTGTCAATGAGCGTTTCCTATGTGGGTCCCATGCACCGTGACTAGGTTTTTGGAGGGGGGCAGCTAGGGACGCTCAGATCTTCCTCAACTGCTTTGGCTGTTGGTCTGGATGCGAGAAAGGAATTACAGGAAGCTTCCCACCCTTGGTCCCAAGGAGAAACACACACACACACACATTCCAGTGCAAGCCTCCGTCGGAGAAGGGGAAGCACATTTGTTTTAAATATGGTTTCACAGAATCCGGCCTTTAACCCGTCCTTAATGCATTTCAGAGGGCAGCCCGGTCGAGGCCCGCGATGAAATTACACACTGCGAGACTCAAAAATATGCATGTGCTGAAAAAGGGGCAAAGCTACATTTTTAGCCATTTTTGCCCAAACCTCAAAAGACCAGCTTCTGCCACATGCCCGTATGAGGAATATACGATTACGTAACCGTTTCAGTTCAAGGGTGATCTTTGAGGACGTATACAAAATAAGCACAAGATTGACAGCGTGATTCACTGAAAGACTCATGAAGAATGCGGTTTGAATTAAAGAAAAATAAACAAACTCACCGACAACCATGAGGGTGAACTCAAAGCCCCTCTTCACCGATTTTCTGTACACTTGGTTGGGGAGGTTTGCGAAACCCACATATCCCTCCAGGTTCTTCTGTTGCTGGAAGAGGAACATTAAACAATAGTAATATATTATAAAACACTTGACTGCACACTGATCTCAGATCAGGTCAATTTAGCTTAACCAAAACCTGCTGGTGGAGGTTACCAGCAATTAGAAATAAGTGAAGAGGCAGTGCCCAGCTAAATCCAGAACCCTGATCTTTCTACATACGTGAGGCATTATACATCTGAATGCCTAACTAGGGCTGGGGCTGGAAAAAAAAAGCAGTTTAAGAGAGGAGAGAAAGACAAGCTGAATAACCTGTGACAGGCCTCAAACACAACATCACCCATATAAGGTAGCTAGACAGGACCGCCTATGATCCACGATTCCCTCAATTGTTCCAGGAGAGTTAAAACAAGGCTCCCAAATGCAAGACGTCACGCTGGTTAATTACAGAGAAACACGACACGGGAGGTTAATGAGATACTTACAGCTACTTTGAAAAGCATTCACACATTGACGGTGAGTCCCAGGAGAGATGGTTGGGTAGTGAAAATGCCAGAGATGTTTATAGTTCCCGAGGGTCGCCCACAAGGACAGCAGGGGCATGGAAAGGAAGAAAAAAACAAAGAAAAATAAATATTAGCTCAGTGGAATGATTAATACTTTATCTGAGTTTAGCTCTGGACAAACACATTCCAGCCAGAACCGAAAGGCATAATTATACACAAACACATATATGAATAAAGACTAAATCTTACTGAAACGTGAATGACATCGCTATAGCTGCCCACACCAACCAGCTACCATAACGCTCAAACAATGGTTATCATGGCTAATGAAAACGTCATAAAAAAAAAATTACTTCACTCCAAACACATGAAGTGGTTTTAATTACTAGTCCCAACAGATTTCCACGTTTGTTTATTGTACTGCTAAAGGATAAACTGGGTGGAGCTCCAACAGCCTCGTTGAGATATGACCTCAAGCCCAACCGGTGACACGCCCAGTGTCTCACGTGCTGCACCACTGCATCTAATTCAATCATCTGCTGTGTCAATCAGGAGACACCCGATTGCTGTGTCTGGATTCTGCGGTCAGTGCAGACCAGGCCTCCCGCATCTCAATGAAAACAGGCAGGATGCTGCGAAGAACACGAGCAAAAGTGAAACAAACAAAAAAAACAGGTACTGCTGATAAATACCATGATTGACTTCACTGACTGCATCTTTCCTTCTGCCATAAAAAAATAAAGGGTACATTATCTTTATGGAGAATATAGACAATAAACAGACTTTAACACAATTCAACAATATTCCAGCCCTTGACCCAATGCTAATATCACTCTCAAACTGTGTCAAGGAATGAGAATCTGTAATTCTTTAAAGAGGACTAAATTAACGAGTTTAGACGATTCTACCAAATGCAACCACATTCAAGGAGAATGAAAGCGCAGGGATATGAAGTTTCCACATCAAGTGTACTGATGAGGCCTGTTTTAACGTTATTTATCTAACTCGCAACAGTTTCAAGACTATTTTGTTTCCTCGATAGTTTAAACGTCAATATATTTAAAGTTATTATTGTAAATGTACGCTATTCCAAACGATTACCAGGTAAGATAATGAAAAGGCTACAGATTAACAAAAAAGCTTGAGCCATGACCGTGTGCAATGTGCAAAACATATTTAAAAAACACACAGAGACCAGCAGACACTCCAAACCTTTTTACGGCCATTTTTTTGGACAGGAAATGGACTCTGTAACCATGAGGTTTCTTACAGAAAAAGTCTTCCTAAGTGGTGCAGCTACTGTCCCAAAAAGGCAGCGGCCACATGCCTCACTACATCGGGAAAAAGTTTAACGCTGTCAAAATAAAAATAACGAAAAGGAGCCCAAAGCAAAGGGACAGAGTCAACTGGTTTCCAACTGATAAGAAGGTTGTACAATTACCCACAAAGAGAAAACTGCAAGTATTATAGGCCATTTTGCACAGAAATGCCAGCAGGATAAATAAAGAAACCTCACTGAAAAAGGGGTAAAGAATAGCTTCTATGCACACATGAATAGAGAGTACGGTAGGCTTCACAATGAACATTTCAGCTGTCAGACAGGCAGCCAGAACTCTGATCCAAAGCACTAGCAAGCACTTCAGTATGGACGGTGTTATCGTTGCATCCTATAAAATAAACTGGCCTTTTTGACTCTGAATGCTGAACTCTGGCCAGCGACCAAAAAAAGCAGTAGAGGATGGGAATGGCATCGCCTTTTTAGTAGAGATTCTGATAGGGGCGCACAGACCAGAGTAGGCACTGAAATGCCCTTTACGGCAACCTTCATTTTATCACATGCCAGGCAGTCTTATTATAATGGACATGATTTACATAGATAGTACACTGGCAGTGGACCTTCAGCAGTGAAATCTATGCATCAGTCACACGTGGGGAAAAGAAAAAAAAAGCTGGCCGCCCTCTAAATCATGTTTAAAGATGCTGCATCTTTTTGTCGACGGATCAGCTCCCACACGGCACTCCAGCAACCAGTCAACCTTCTCACGCTCTCATACTGGCTGCCTTCCCTCGGTTCCCCCCCCCCCATTCCCCCAAAAAGCTAGAGAATAACAAAGAGTTGAACACAAGCAAAAAAGCAAACAGAGGACTCAGCTGCGGAGAGCTGTCCAGCGAGAGAGCTGAGAAGGACCAGCTGGAGGAGCTCTCCGTGGACCGTTTGTCTACACTACTCCCTGCATACATACATGACACATTTGCGCACTGTCCCCTCCTTAGCCAATGGGGAGGTTTGTACATATCCTAGGGCACCAGAAGGAATCAGGTTCCCCTGAACATTCTCCACCCCTTCAGAAGGCAAACAACTTTAAATAAGCAGTAAGGAGAGAGACAGAACACACTACCTGTGTGGGTAACAATGGCACCAGCCAATTTTAAACAAAGTAATTCACGCCAAAAGTGTATCACTGCAATGGAGTTGCATCAAAGAGGTCCGGCTGTCCTCTCATCCCAATATAATCAAAGAGTTATATTAGGTTCTACATCCGTGATCCGTCCATCTGGAGGTAGCTCTTTTATTCCCGCCTAATCCTCACCACATTCCTAGAGCAGCCAATTTCTATCTTAGCCTGTATGCAGAATCCCCTCGGGGTACACTTACGCAACCGGCAGATGCTGAAATTAAGTGTGTCGTCACTTCCCGATGATGCTTATCAGGCTGAACTGATGGGCAGACCCTGTAGCCTAGCCCCAAGCGGGGTCACGCAACGCAGGACGCCGCTATGCAGAAGCATGCGCGCAGTGGACAACAGAGCTCCCTGCAGACTGGCAGGAAGGGGCCGAGCCGCAAACGCCAACGGCATTCTCTGCATAACTCAGCACCAGCACAGCGTACGCCTCAGTAATATATAGTATACTACCCACTACGCTCTACATGTATGAAAATGTGTCCACTGTGGTTTTCTTTGACAGCGTTCGGCAGATGTTCAGCACACTTTTACTACATCTCTTTTCAAACCTTCCTGCCAGACCTCAAACCATTTAAGCACCACAGCCGTTAAATACTTGAAATGCCACTGTGAAGGTTGCAGATTTATCAGTTTCACGGGCTAAGTAAACAGGGGGCAACATGGACTCCTCAGGTCACTGCACCTAAGAGATTCTATCTGGAAGAATGGATTCTAGGTACCAGGAGGGAAGCGGTGAAGTGCAACTATATTTGTAGAGAGGAGCCTAGCTTGTTTTTTCGTTGGTTTGTAGCTGCTGAAAAATGTGGTGAGGTCCTCTGCATCAGCAACTCTGTCTCCTGTGCGATTGGATAGAAACGATCTCCTTTTGGCACTACATTGCATTTTTTTTTTTTTTAACAATCTTTTATAATCATCAGAAACAAACTCTGACAAAAAAAAAAAAAAAAACTGCAAAAACATATCTGTCATTTCCTCCCCCAGCCCTGCGGTCGCCCAGCCTTCAGGCACCCTCCAGTGACTGAACCACCTGAACAAACTCAGGCCCCTCCTCCACACACATCTCAGACCGACGGCCCAACAGCGCAAGCCTGGCTAATTCATCTGCAATTCATGCAAATAAAATTGTTTTTCAGCCTCCCAGATAATGAAATGAGATTAAACTCATTGCAACCTAATTAATATTAAAATTAATTATTTCTGCAGTACTTAAGCAGACGGTGCATATTCTTGGCCCTTTATTTAAATGCAGAAAAGACAAATTTCTACATACATTCTGCATACATTCATGTAATGCGAGCTAAACTGGAGGCATCCCATAGCACATGAAAGACAGTCCTGCTGCACTCATCTATACAAAGCCTGCTGTAAACACACCACAGGTCACATGTAACAAGGCAGATCGAAAGAGTCCTGCGATCCCCCACGAATGACATGTGATACAAGCATAAGTGTGATATATTTCTTCATTTTTTTCCACCCACAAACACAGAAGGCTTTTATCTCATGTAAGTTCCGAGAGACTACAACACGCAACGGTTTTATAACAGCAGATGATACTTTTGTTGTACTGGGCTTGAATTAAAAACAATAAAAACTAAATTCAACATTCAATTTCTACCACAAAATACCAACGGAATTTTACCTTCTAGTCCTTATCTTGGACCGACTATCAAGGCTTCACTCCAACGGAGTCTTAATGACGTGGAGAGCAAGCAAAAAGATCATAAAGATGCTTCTGACACCAATGTAATTCGAAGCTAAATAAACAAACATTTTTACATGGACTTGATCAATAAAAACATCACTTTGCGTTTGGATTTTTGTCTCCTACGCCTCACAAGCCTAACCCTCAGATTTCACAATGAAAAACGTAGGAAAACATCTCTCCGCACAACTGTTCCTAAAAGATTAATTTGATATGATTCCCAGCCAGAATAAGAACATGAATGATTTATATGAATGACACATACAATCACATTCTTACCTATCTCACACTCCAGCAAAACCCGCCTCACAAATTACATTGAGAAATAATTGATTAAATGAGCGTATATCCAAAGATATTGAATTTAAACTTATTTCTATACGTAACCTGCATGGCTCTTAGAGGTGGAAACACATCCATACGCAAAATGTGCCCTAACACAGCGGCTCTGGGTCCGATCGGAGCTGGAGGCGTAGCGCGGGCCAGCGGTTAGGGGGGGCTGGGGGCTTCTCTGGACCTCTTAATAACCTTTCGAGTGTTTACCCTCCAGTACATACCTTTTCCCCGCACTCTTTCCTACATGTCGCCGATCTAGGCAATAACACCTATCCGTGCGCTTTAGAGAATTTACGACAGATTCAGCCCGGTGACAATATCCATGACCCATACGCAGAAACCCACCCTTAGCAAGAAAATATAATGCATTTTATAAATAATAACAGCGACATCCACATTAGTGAATACAGGCTATCGAATAGATACCGAAAAACATCTAGAGGGGGTCGGATCACTTCGCACCGACCGTGCTCCTCTTTGATTCCATTGAAAGATACCACAGTTCTGAAGACGCAAAAGTGTGCGTTGGATAAAAAGGGTTAGCGCTCCGCTCCGAGCGCCCACAGCACATAAACCCCCATACTAGCGAAAAACGAGCAGCATTTCTTGCAAATCTGATAGTCTACGTCAATGGCTAGCAGTACGGCTAAAGTTAGCCAGCCCGGGAGGTTCAACATTTTACTTGATGTTTTTTTAAGCCAGGCAATCATATGTTGAAACCTTTTGCTATTTAAGATGCAAAGGAACGACACAGCTAAATACTCAATCTGAAATATAAGCAGATATTATTATTAACGTTAGATAGATAGCTAGCAGAGGAAGAAACCATTTCATACTGATGGAAAAAATACACAGGAAATGCCTCCCTCGAGTTAACATTCAAATTAGTTTCTAGGAGTAAAATAATGGCTGGACGTTGATAGTTTATGTTATAAACCACACTTTGTTAAAAGGATTTAAATGCGACGGAAATGTTTAGAGTTTCTCCGCTTAAAACGGCTAAAGAGACTCACCCATGGCGTTGACGTTCCCAGCTGCCTCAATAACCGATTTTCGCAGACCGAAAGTCCCCCCTCGCGATCTCGCGTCGGCCCCCACAACGCCGCGCACGCCTACGTAACATTTCTCGAACGCTTAGCGTACCGTAGGCTTTGGGGCACTGACAAAAGTGCGTACGCAGCCGTTGGTGAATACCGACAGAAAACGCCAGTCAAGCACCGCGAGATTACACAGAGCCACACCAAAAACAGATTTTTGAGATGTTTTAGGAGGCGAGTACGAGTTATTTCCGAGGCACATTTGATTTTCAGGTCTTAAATACAAATGACAGAAAAATAAAGATAAATAGGCACAAACGGCTACTTAGTCACCGTCCTAACAAATCTGGAGTAATTGTTATCCCGTTAGAAAACTCAATGAGCCCTCAAAAGTTTACTCTTTGTTGTATAAAGATTAACAGAATCAATGATGATCTACAATGCATCTTTAGTTAAATACATGCATGTCACTCCTACATATTTTGATTATATAATGCAAATTAGCTGTGCGATATTTCAAAGTTTATATTTCATGGGATGATTCATATACGGTGAAAAGGCATAGAATGAATGACCGTCGCTGGCTGCGTTGTGCCAAAACCACAAACAAACCTGGCACAACATAAATTATTGTAAGGTAATTTAACTGTATGAATGAAGTAGTAAAATAACTATTCCTCAGATATTTACACATGTCCGTTTGTGTTATTAACACTGGAATGAGTCGAACTCCCGGTCCGACTCAAGAAAATTAGAAGGAAGATCTCGCCCCCTATTGCTCAATTTAGGGAACAGCAACGCAGTCTTCAATTTCGCGGTCCAGCGATTACAAAGTTAATTGTATGTAAATATATGTTGCATGAAAATTATAGGTAAATAAGTGCACGCGCCAAAAAGAACTCAAACTCACTGAACAGACGAGCTTTCAACTAATGCAGTGTCCACAAGAGATGCACATAGCTTGTTAGAAGTGTTTGGACACCTTCCTAGGTAACTGTTTCGGTACATGCAAAATACGATTATAGCTAATGTTTCAAGAAATTATATAGTAATATAAAATAGCAAAGAGCAAGTGCTAACAAAGAATGTTGCTTGTCGTAACGATAAATATGTATGTATTTTTTTTTTTCCGTTATGACCAAGTACAGCCTATAATAAGACTTACTATTTTTTGTGAGGGCATTTTAAACGTGTTTGCTGTTCGTGATTACGAATCACAACGACAGTTCGTACGCGAGAGGTCACTAAAGAGGCAGAAAACTTAGTAGAACAAATTATGTAGAAATTAAGCTATTTAAATATACCAGCCCTACGTCTAACATTTGCTAATTCAGCTGAGGTTAGTGGTGGCTTAATGGTTAGGGAAATGCACTTGTAATTGAAAGCTTGCTGGTTCGAATCCCTGACCAACAAGGCATCACTGAGGTACCCGGAGCAAGGTACTGCTCCCCGGGTGCTGAATTAGCTGCCCCCTGCTATGTCACGAAAGTCACATATGGGTTAAATGCAGAGGACACATTTCATTGTTGTGTGTTGACACTGATCTCTAAATTCCAAGTAGCCTAATCATCAGCTGTTTCTGCTTACAGGTTTTCTCGATTGCTTTGGAAGATTACTCAAATGACAATTTACATTTGCAAAACAAGTGTAATCCCCACTCCGTAGTGTCACTTCTGCACAGCAGAACGTCATTTTTCATTGCTTCACAAAAACTTCCAAATGTTTTAGTACATATATGCAGACAATTCCAAGGGCCTCTGAGTGACAAGGGCTCTAAAGGATTCGGAACATAAATGGATTGATCCGGGTTGTGGGCCCAGTGTGACAGGCTTTCATGGGGCCCAAAATCTCTAGCAGTGCCCCTGCCCACAGCACATGATTTTGTTGTATTTCGTGCCTTGTTGAAATGTTGAAACTGGTGTTTTTCACATGAATAAGTATCAGTTTGGTAATGAAAAATGATCAGTCTGTCACAGTAAGAAAGTATGAACTATCATACAGAACACTGGAGCTCAGGAGCAGACTTACACTGACATTTTGACAACATAAGCATTTTGACTCATGGATAAAACGATGCTGATTGTACTTTTCATTTTGGTGGCACTGTCTAATTCATTGGTGGAATTATTTGCTTTTGAGACATGAGTTAATGGTTTTGGGTAAGCTACAGGCTTTTGCAGCTAAACCACAGTGTTGTGCTACATGCATGAACTGCTTTGAGGAATAATCTTGAGCATGTTAAGCGTGTTTCATGAAATGTACCAAAGCAATTGAGAAAAGGTGTGATACAAGCTGGCTTTAGCTTAAAAAGTATGCACAGCCATCAGTGATCAAGTTAACAGGAATGTTTATGAATTTTAACAACGTTTAGTTTAGGGGTCACATTTATAGGTTTGAATATGTGTGTATTCAGGAATACATATGTAGGTGAAACATATGTTATACAAAGGAATTTGAAAAATTTTGCTGAACAACAGAGATTCTTTTCTTTTCTGTGATCCATGCACCTCCCACTGCACTCAGATCAGTTACCCGGGAGCCTGATATTACATTGGGTTTAACGCTGAGTCGCCTTCACATCGGTGCTGGATTCTGTTGCTTTAGTCACCATTAATGAACATTCAGCCTCCCTGATGTGGCACTGCTGCACAATATGGTGGCATATGTGAGTCTGGCTTGCAAATGATTTTAATTTCATCTAATCCAAATGCCTCTCAAACCTCTCCAGTAAAGTTAGGTGCCAAGTCGATTCAAACTGAAGACCTATCAGCACAGAAATCGGCGTTTCCGCACCCGGCCGTCATGTGACACCTCTGCTGTGTGCTGTTCTTGAAACGTGACGCATCGGCAGAGTCTCTCCATGGTTTGCACCATCACAGAGAATGTGATCTAAAGAAAAAGTCATTTTTACCCATTTACTCATAGCCATGTGTTTATGAGGACAAGCCCATCAATTCATTCCATCACTGCATAATTTACAGAACACATTTTTATCCTGTTGTACCATCATATATCTTAGGGAAAACCATATGCATTCTTTAAAATTAAGTTCTTGGCATAATGCAGCAACCAATATATAATCTTTGTGGTTCAAGTCAATTTTAAAGTGTTTTTTTTAATGGAATGTTGGCTGTCGTTATTTTCCAAACAAGTTCCTCATCTGGGGGACAGCTGTGCACAAGCAGACCTGTGGCTCAAGTATTCCTATTAATTACAGATCTACGGCTCTGTCAGCTCCTTCTAGTTTCTCCTAAAAGGAAGATGCAAGAACGTTCAGGTTTGAGAAGAACAAGCAGTCAGCTTAGGTATCGACTAACTGATGTTAACTGCCGTTGATGTCCTATCAGAATATGCATAAATCAGCAGCCAAGCGATGCGTCAGTTAGACGTTGTTTTGCTCGTCTTTTTCATTTCAGTAAACAGAAGCGTATTTATTTGGTTTGGTACCACCACAATCCACTGTAACTGACATGTTTCTATTCTCATAGGTCTGCAGTTGCTGAAGCCATTCACAGTAATAACGTTTATTTTCTCCAGGATGGCCATAGATGTTTCCAGTGTGTTATAACTGCAGCTCTGTGGTCACAAGTTCCAATTCCCGAGGCATGACATTACCCAGACAGCCACTGCCCCAGACATTAAAGTATTTGCTGGTGACTGATCTCCTCTCAATTCCGTCCTTTTTCTTCACTGGCGTCTTAATTTGCTTCAGATGTTGATACAACAATGGGGAATTTCATCACGATTGCATCAGACTGATCAGTTCAGTGCTTGAAATACGTAAGATGAAACATTTTCAATGTTGTCTCGGTTGAGATGTTTATCCTGTGGCATTATGGCAGACAGCTCAGCAGAGGTGGGGACTCGAATCACTGACTTACGACTCGACTCGGATTCAAGTCACAAATTTGGTGACTAATGACTTGACTCAGTAAATCTGATGAAAAGACATGGATTTGACTTAGACTTCAGGGCAGATGATTTGAGACTTGGACCTTATGACTCGAGAAGACTTGAGGTTATAGTCCCCCTCTGGATACCATTATACTGATTTTATCATTTCAATGTATATTCATTCTCAGCTGTCTGCATTTTCATTTGGCTGAATGCAAGGTCTCCTGAGATAGTTTGAGATAGTTTGTTGGAAAGATGCATCACTCCCACATATACAGCGATGTAAAATCTGTGTGAAGACAACAGATTGGAGACTTTCTTGTAAACCTAGTCTATGAAGGACTTAACCTACAACATACTGTGATGGGTTTTTGTATCAGCAAGTTTTAATCACTAAAGGTAAAAAAAAAAAACGGACTCAGGTAGGAACTCAAGTTACATGACTCACAACTTGACTTGGACTCGAGGCATAAATTTGATGATGTGATTCGACAGCAAAAATGATGGAAAGACTTGGACTCAGCTTGGACTTGACGGCACATGACTTGAGACTTAACTCAGACTCGCCAAGGAGCGACTTCTTCCCATTACTGTATCTCAGCCCCGTGGGGAACATCGTACCCTTCATCTCAGCCATCACATGCATCGGCCCTAACCTCTTCATCTTCCTCTTCATCTGCAGCTCCTTCCAAACTTCCCTCTGTTCCACTTTTATCGAATATGTTCGAGAATAGAAATTATGCTGCCAAATCTATTCCCTGAATGTCCTTCTATCTCATCACAACAGGCCACACATGTCCATTTAGCTGGCAGAGGGAGCACTTTAGAAAAGACTGGACAAATCGACGGCCTTCACCCTGTGAGTCGGCAAGGTGAATTTCACTTTGTTCAGGCCGCATTAAAGGATGGCCCCGCGGCCACGGTGCAAAAACTCATCCTGTTCCATATCGCCGATTATTCTTTTAATTAGATCCACTAGGAGACACTGCCTACCTTAGGAAACATGCTAGATCTACCATTGGCTGTCAGAGTTCCCTGTTCTGTTGAGGTTGATAGGGAGACAAATGCAAGACCTCATCAGACCCCACGAGGTCTCTAAAGTAAAGGAATTCTCACTTTTCTGTGTTGGAAAGGCAGTGAATGAAAGCCTTGCCTATTTCTGACCACCACCTGTGCACTCAGCTCTGCGTGGCCATTTCAGCCCCAGGGTCTTACATGCTTCCTGACCATTTTAATGATCAGTGGGATTAAGTTTGACAGCGTTTCTCCTGTTTGTACTTATGAACCCTATATACACCCATGTTCAGCATGTGTTTTTGAAATCATGCGATTTTAAGCCAGTGAAATGCATTTTACTAGAATTCTTAACTGCTGTATATAATTCATGTTGCCATGAAAACTGTGACTATCATTATGGGTAATAATATTAATAATGTCCTTTTCCATAGCATTTATCCAGCACTGGAGGACAGAGGACACGGGAGCAGGGGAAATGTAGAGACTTTATTGGAACCAAAAAGAACCAGGGCAAGAAACAAAAGGATCAGACAGGATCTAAAACTAACACTAGTGACCAGACCCAACCATAGACACAGCAGAGAGCAACATCAACAACAGAACTAGGGAAGAGAAGACTGGCAGGCACTTACACACCTTGTTAACGAGAGGATAAACGGGAGGCAGCTGGAGTGAGTTAACCAGGGGGCAGGAACAAGGGGAGAGACAACCACAGAAGAGGCGTGGCTCGTTAGAGCCCTGCTAGGGAGAAACGGGAGGGGCAGGGAAGCAGGGCGTGACTGGAGCCTGTTCTTGAAAGCACGCGGGATAATGCACGGAACACCCTGGGGTGCGTTTCCCGCAGCCTTCTTAACAAAGAACTTAGGAACGACGTAACGTTAAAAGACAGAACTTACGAACAACGTAGCGTTAAGAAAGGTTCATATCCCTGTGTCATGTTATGGTTTGTTGAACTACTATATTCTAGAGCCAGACCTCAAATGTTCATGCACCCTCTACTGTTCTTTTAAGGTGCTTCGGGCCAAAAGCATCTATAGGCTGAATAAGCGTAAGTGTAAAATGTGTACATAAAAATGTGCCGGAAAGTGGAAGATCTTGGATGGATCAATGATGGAAGGACGCATAGTTTCTTTACTATCAAATTTTTTCTGTAATGTGCGTGGTATTGGAAATAATGAAGTAAACGTTTTTCAGTGAAATGGCAATATTTAAGTGTACACGTATATAATTTTGTTTTATTTTATTTTATTTATTTTAAAGAACATTTGTGACGAAGTATTACCTAGAAAAAACTGCCAGAATTCTTTCATCAGTTGTACACTGGGTGGCAGTATTGATACAGGAATGAGCTGCATTAATCGCTTCATTCACTTTCAAGACGGTAAGTCAATTATGCATGTGTTGTTATACATTCTGTAGTGATACGTGATATTGTTATATACGCTGTGATGTCCTGTAAAATGCCGAGCTAAGCACCAGTTAAACGGTTAACATGACATTAAAAATATTCACCAAGTAGTTTTTAAAATACAGTGAAAAAGCATTCAATAAAATAACTCTGTAAATGCATGACTTGTTTTTTTCCCTATATTTGAGTGCGAATATATAGTCCGCACACGAACATTTATAAAAATTACACTTTCATTGTTTCGTCTTTCGGCTGGTGCCCTTGGGAGGTTCCATGTAACTCTGCTGAAGAGTCAGTGATTGAGTGGCTGCAAAAGTTACCAAAGTCACCCCCTTCGTGACTAACGAGGGTGCACTATTGGAACTCTTAAGTGGCATGGAGATCGAACGCAAGACCCCAGCAGACCAATGATGTACAATGGGCATAGATGTGATTTATGAACTAGACTGTGTGAACATTTACCATAGTCCATTCAGTTAGCGTGACAAAAGGACAATGCAATAAAAGCTACGCTCTCGGGAGTGCAGGAGACATAAGAGTTATAGAGCAATGTGCTGTGGGTATGAACACAGACTTGTTACGCTGTTGTACTTTCAGTTTCCCCAGGGGGCGCTGCTCTTGTACTCTTAAGCATGGTACAGGACCTAAATCCAGCTATATCCATTCATGCATTCGTCTTATTTGCTGTTATTGACAAAAAAGAATAAAGATTAACAGCCGTTTGCTTCTTGGCCGCCTCCTGGGCCGGCCTCAGAAATTAGAGGAATTCCATGACGCTGTCGGACACCCGTGGTGTTTTTCCAGACTTTTCCACCTATGTGGGGTTGGGGGTTGGGATCAGGTCTTGAAAAGCTTTGCTTATTCCAGAAGCCGCACTGTTGCCATGATAAGGCCACGGCAGTGCAATGATTCTCGGCAAAAATCATTTCAAACACATTACAGAGACAGTAAGTGCTTGGTTTTTTTTGTTGCTGGTTGTTCTTCATTACAGAGAAATTGGTAAAAGGGTTTGTAAGATAGAGGGGGTGTTGATGTCCCTGTGCAGGGCAAAGGTCTGAGCGGATTCCTTCACTTCTCCTGTGCCTTAATACCAATCGTTGGAAATTGTCTTCTGCCCTGTTTCCCCTCTTGGCCTGAAGCTTAGACCCCACCGTAGCCCGTTCTTCAACCCTCTCCTCTCATTTCTCTCTTGTGTCTTCTGAAGCACAAACAGTTGCCCTTATTTATTAATTCCTCATCATTTCGTTAAACCTGTTTACAGACCAAGGCCCCGTTTCTCGAAACCTTCTTAATGCTACGTCCTTCATAAGTTCTATCTTTTAACACGGAGCTTACGAATGATGAAACAACATTAACATACCTCCATCCATCCATCCATCCATCCATTGTCCAACCCGCTTATCCTACTGGGTCGTGGGGGGTCCGGAGCCTATCCCGGAAGCAACGGGCACGAGGCAGGGAACAACCCTGGACAGGGGGCCAGCCCATTGCAGTAACATACCTCCAATGGTACAAAATGTTCCTCAGAGTCCATTTCTATACCTTAATTATACTAAATGGTACAACTACCGATAGCTAGGGTACAATTGGCAGACCCTTGAGGGTACAGCCCCAGTGACAAGTAATTGTACAAATTGCTACTTTTTTTCAAGAGATGAATAAGAAGACAAATTTGAGAGGTGCACAGTGGGCACAGGGCAAGGTCCCACCTCCACTGTAGCGAAATATAAACGAGAACCGCTACTTTGGAGTGTGCAGGTTCTCATATCCCATCATGCCCTGCTTTTTTAAAAGGCATACATGCACATGTAGAAGTGAGAGAGAAGCTTGGGGTCTGACTGCAGGGTCATACCAATCATATCCCATCATGCCCTGCTTTTTTTTATAGACATACACGCACATGTAGAAGTGAGAGTGAAGCTTGGGGTCTGACTGCAGGGTCAGCCATCCATTTATTACCTCTGGGGCATTTTTACGGGGAGGGGGGGGGTTAAGGCCTTGCTGAAGGGCCCAGTGCAGATGCACCTTACTCTGCTGAATTTGGTATGTGGTAAATTCATATCAAAATCAAACACAATCCTAAGTTATGCTTCTGAAGCTGAAATCAGCTGCTCACGTAAAAGGAGAACAGCCATGGCATTTACCAGAAGGCGTCTCCATGCTGGATAGCAAGCGTTAACTTCTGTTGGCTTTGGCAGAGCCTGTAGCTTCAAGCTGTTCTTATCAACGGCCACCCAGATCCCTGTCATGTAGCTCAGACTCCATCCATCCATCCATTTTCCAAGCCGCTTATCCTACTGGGTCGCGGGGGATCCGGAGCCTATCCCGGAAGCAACG
>JAODLC010000050.1:1289595-1308030 GCA_026781145.1 Hippopotamyrus pictus
CCCGTTGCTTCCGGGATAGGCTCCGGACCCCCCGCAACCCAGTAGGATAAGCGGCTTGGAAAATGGATGGATGGATGGATGGATGGATGGATGGAAACTGAGTGACGACTGCTGCCTATATGTAATTGTTGTCCTAAAAGGGTGAGAGGCCATTGATATAACTGCTCAACTTACAGTAATGGCTGTAAACATTTTGCAAACACCAATACCAGCCAGTTCACTCTCTACCCTCATACCCTATCTGACAGGTAAATACTCTCTCAGTGACTCCTGTTGGAGTCAGTGTCCAGTGTTTCATGAAATTACTTGTGCAGGTTACAGCTGGAAACTCACTTGCACTCACGTGGGGAATTGTTACTGTCTTATCTGTGTTATCTAGCGAATCTGAAAAGCAGCCTGATTAATAAAGTTAAATCCATTTACCTCTAAGGGCTTGATTGAGAGACTGTTTCTCTCCAAAGGAGAAAAAATATATAAACAAACATTTCAGCCTGTCCAGGAGGAAAGAGCAGAGTGCGATGCCTTTAAAATTCCCAAATCAGTGTTGCTTATGTTTTAAAATGGCAGCCACCAACTTGATAAATTTATATACCATTACACAAAATAGAAGCAGAATACTCAATCTACACCCTGAAAAGAAAAGCGATACCTGTCGTTTTACTACATTATTATTACAGGAATTAATCTTAATATAAGCTTATCAACTAATGTATTACAATATTGTAGAAATTACCCAAACTTTGCCAGACTCCTTCAACCCACAAAAATGGCAGAGGTTGCTGAGAATGTCTATGAAGAAAGCAAACGCTTCAATTTAGTAAATACATCAATAAAATACAAAAAACAAGTCTGGTGTAATGTTAAACGTCCTGTACATAATAGGTACAGTGTTTTACACTGTCCTTTTAAGAAGGAACACATTTCAGAAAAAGAGTCACACTCATCATGTACCAGATTTGTGAGGAGAGTCATAGCAATATCCAGCCTCAGCTTCTCAATTGCCTTTTCCTCTGTCTGCATATTAATAGCCGCCTATTAATATGCTCTCAGCAAACTGAAATAGATTCAGATCAAGAATCAGACTTTCAGGACAAGATCTAGTGTTTTGTTACACAAACACTTACTTACTCTAAAGTCAAGTAACATTTTCATTTCAATACAAAGTGTGCGTGTAAATAACCATTCAATAGTTACTTTCAAAGCTGAGAGGCTGCGGGATGTGCCGTCTTTGACATCCATGAGGGAGAGCACTGCAAGTCTGCCCTGGAACGCTGCAGCCTTTGCAGAGCAGGAAGGCCCTTGAGCACCAAATTCAGCTGCTCAGTCAAATTTAAGTAAAATTTATCATTCAAAAATTTACGTATCATATGTTATTACATAGATAGTTCCTATTATTATTATTATGGGGTAAACACTACAGCAAAAAGTACCTTGTTACTTCTAAGCATTTCTTGATCTTAACTGGAGATTCTCCCAAAGGATCCGTTTTTCATGTGGGTACATGGACCTGCATAAGAAACACCCGGAATGCTGCAACCAGCTTCATACCGAAGTAAAACTCTTCAACCCAAACAAGTTAAGTTCTTAAATTAAATATGTGCTGAAGTTAAACACATGTAACAGTGACTACTCCATTTTTACGGCAATCACAACAGGAATAATTTGATGATATCGAGCAATCCTTGAACATTTTAAAGAGTTTTGGTAAAACGTATAATGCCCAGGTGAAGGAACAAAAAGTTGAGAAAAATTATATACGGTCCTTAGAAGCTGGCATCCAACTTACCACCTTCCCTCTGCTGCCTCCACACTCGCTCACCAGCTTTGAGGTGATACCTTTGTGCACCAGACTTCAGTCTCTGCTTTGCAGAATCTTGTGCCTTTGTAATATTTTCATTTTTTAGCTCATCCAGGCGTCTCACTCCTTCTGCCACTATCTCACCAGTAGTTGACTCCACAGTATTGTCCACCTATAAAACAAAATTGCTGTGACAGTTTGTGTTGTCATTTAATAACGGACTCTGCATATACAGACAGCCTCAGAGCACATCAGCTGAGCCACGAATAGGTGTATTCGTTAAATGAAGATCAAAATGTAACAACTGATGTTTGAAATCAATGTTTCCTGAAAATATTTTAAGAATACCTTACAGACAACGATTCATGTTACAAATAAGCAACGCGATGTCACAAAGGTAAACACAATGAAGGTGCATTTTCCCAACCTCTGGATAACGTCGTTCATCCGCGCCACCAGGAGGACGATAAGGAGAGCATAGACTTCTTTCAGTTCCAAGTTTGGTGCAAACCGCTTACCTGTTAATGAAAATTAATCTGTAATAAAACTGAAAAAGTGTACAGGCACTAAAATAAGGAATATGTTTGCAATTTAAGTTTCATATTCTCTCTGCATTAAAGTCAGGTATTTGATCAATTCAGTTTACCGCACAGACAAACTCCCTTCCCTGGTCAGTTAAGATCCTCTTTGAGCCCCAAACCGGCAGATGAATTTTACAATGCGTGCAGTCACTTCGTCTGCACATTCTGATTTCAGTGGGTAGGCTTGTGACCACTTAGTAAAATAATCCACGATAACACATATATATTTATGGTCATGCTTTGTCGTCACCAGTTTTCTGATCAAGTCCATCCCGACTAGTTCAAATGGCTCTGTGACCTTAAAAGAGCAAAATTATATAACAAATAACAGAATGCCATTATAGTCTGTAGTGGTGGAATGCTTGGTTATGTTCACAAATGTCATTGGTTAAACACTGGCTGTATCCTAACTTTACCAGCTTTCAGATCCTCGTGCTACATGGAGGCTGAAGTCAATTTAGAAGTGAATGCACTCTGGCTCACTGGGTGCCAGTATAAATCGGCTGGAAATTCAATGTCATATTTGATAACGTGAGCCTCTCAGATTTGAGTTCATATTTCACTGACACTTCTAGTGTTGCATATGCTAAAACATTCAGAAAAGCTAAACTGAGATTGAGCTTCAGAGGATTATTGGAATATAGCAGAATATACATATATTTCATTAGTGAGCAACTTTGCTGTGGGAGTCCATCTATTTCAGTTTGAGGACTCTGTGATAAAACAACAAACTATACCTACCTTTATGGGTGTACATTCCACTTGTTTAATTACATTCAGGCCTGACGTGTCACACACTCTGACACCAATAAAACACACAAACGTCAAATAGGTGAATTCAAGGTGGCAGAACTCAATCAACTATATGGTTCTGCATTAAAGACTGAATGAATAAAAGACAAAAAATGGAAGATATCTCTAAAAAGATTTAAACCATCACTGTCAATGAGAAAACACATCTGTAATAATCTGCATTTCTTAAAACTGAATGACTACAATTTGCTACATTACTAACATCAAAAACTGCAGTTTAAACTGTTTTATTTCAGTTGTATCATATTAAGATATCTCACTGTATCTTAATTTGTGATGACTGGAGAATAAATAAATCTGAACCTGTTATCTATATTAATAGAAAAGAGAACATGTATCACATTTGAGAAACTTGCGGGGGGACACAGCTTGTGAAATTTACTCACCCGTTTATCAATGTCAGCTGACATTCCTGGCCAGAAGTCTTTTGGAAATGGCATCTCCTGTTTTCCTTTTGGCCAGTGTGAGCTCCAGTGGAACTCGCATTAAAATCAACAAATAATTTATTAGCTTTCTTAGCACGACAGACCGCCTCCATTTTGACTGACCTTGCTTGTCCCTTAATATAGTATAGTAATACTCCTAAAAAAATCAAACGAAATAATTTGTATTAAAAATGAACACTTCACACCAATACAGCAACAAAGACATACCCAGCGATATTTGGCAACCTTTAGCGACAAAGGCACTGTTTCATATTGAGGAGTGTAACGGAGGAGGACTATCCTGGTTTGACTTCCTCTGTGCCAATCAAGAGTCAGGAGTCGCCTGCTCGTTCAACTGTCAGTCTTTATTGTATCTTTTAAAATCATAATTGAGGCACAAGGTCCTCTAAATTGTTTATATGCATATATACACAGACACACACACACACACACACACACGCAGATACACACACATACATATACACACCTATAAACTTCAGAATGCATGGTAATAATACTGAAATAAGGGATTAATTTTACTGCATCCATCTATTATTTTACATGCATGTCACACGATACTTACATGGTTCAAATATGTGCAATAATATTATATCACACCTTCAATAATTCACACTTAACAAGTGTATATCCATTATTATATAATGCAATAATTATGTTTCTCCTAAGGAAGATTCTGACAACCAATATGTGGCTGAACAAACCCAATAGTTTATCAAAGTTTGATGTCATGGTACGTTCTCCTCCAGGTTTGGTTCATCTGATTGTTAATCGGCAAGTTTCATTAAGTGTAATCAGCTTTTTTTGGTTGGAGTTTAAGAAATATTACACATTGGGTTACTACACTGAAATAGAAATGAAGAATGACAATAAAGTGGTCTTTTTCTTCTTCTCATTTTCTTAACAGTGACTCACCTCGTCCGCTTAGTTAATTCACAGGCCTCATTTTACCGTCGTTACGGGGAGACGGATTTTAGTTAAGCGTCTTGTGCCCACCGGATGCGGGTGAATGCGCATGTGACAATGTCTGGTGCACACATAATGATGGGTGCGCATACCGTAATGGGGGAAAAAAAAGATGTAGAAAGGTACTTCTAACACAGAACACCAGGGGGCAGCCCGTGGCTCAGCCTCTGTGCCTGTGATCAGAAGGTCGCTGGTTCCAAACTAGCCCCGCCATGTCTGCGGCTCTGTAGACGAGGCCTTTAAGCCCGGCTCCATGGGTACCTCATGTCCTTTGCTGGTAAGCTCTCTCTCTCAGAGAGCAAAATGGGGGAGGCGAAAAGAGAATTTCCCTACAGATCAATGAAGTATAACGAAACACTTTAAGAATAACATGTAATTATGAACCGACAAAATCGTCACAAACTCCTAAATCATTTTAAACATGAATTTTGCTGCCTAATTGGCATACCATATAAATCGCTTGGACCTCAAAAAAATCACTCCTCAGCTTCACTCTCAGGTCACCATCCACATATGCCTCAATTAAAAACTACAGTTATGGTTATACACAATGAAAGCCTGAATAAATGCAAATTTACCGCGCGCAACTTGCTACTTACCTCCTAAAAAATATTTAGGTGTTTTACGTCGAATGCCAACTTTTTGGGCTTTTGAAACATCTGGTGGGTACTGCCCTTTAGGTTTGCAAACGAAAATCTGCCGATGTACATCAGGATCCATGGCTAGACTGCGTGATCTTATTTAGTTCAAAGTTTAAACCTTAGACAACTAACCCGTTCTCTGGCACAGAGTCTCTTAACCGAGGACCTTCCCTGATTAGCTGACGTCAAAAAATTGTAAGGTGCGTCTTAAGAATGTAACAGTAACAGAAATAAAACTTAAATCGTTTAAAGAATGTTAAATGTCAGGGTGAATTAATTAATAATGTATGTACTTATGAAGCTATATTTGCAATAAAAACATTATATGTATGAATAAAAAATGAAGAAACAGTAATCAAAGGGGGGTATTTCCCGACAGGCACCCTTCTGTAAAATGCACCCCCTCAGGATCTTTAATTCTCTCGGATAATCATATTTTTTTTTGATAATACACATAGTGGACCAAAAGTTGATATCTGAGCAAGCTTCACAGATTCAATTAAAGTGCAGCTAGATTTGAAAGGGGTGCGTACCCTTATGCATAAGGATGCACCCCGCCCCCCCCCATATGCTTTTCATAAATTCACACAATGGACCAACATCAATCAACAATGCGAACTCTGTAAGGTACAAATAGCACTGAGCCAGTTACTGAGCCAGTTTCTTAAATGTCACACAAGTAAGTTGCCGTAAAATGCGTGCTGCACTGAAATTGCATTTATGAAATTCAGCCATTATTAGGTAGTTCGTTAAATGTGTTGGTTGCTAACAGCACTTCGTCACAGAATCAAAAGAGGGAATGGAAATGCATTTCCTGGCAGGTAAGCCGTCATAAGGATGAACATATTTTTTGTTTAGGTATTTAAGATCACTGTACCAGAACATTAACTTCATTGTGGGGAAAAATAAATTACTAAATGTGTACAAGAAATCATATTATGTATTTTTCTTTGGTTAATACAGCCAAGGACTTCCTTGTTCATAAACCTATAAACTAATGACGAGACAAATAACCTATGTTCTCTTTGCGGGCTCATCGTCTATATCTCATCATATAGTTTAAATGGTAAATGGACTACATTTATATAGCGCTTGCTTACTACTCTTACGCGTACCAAAGCGCTTTACAAGCTATTCCTCATACTCACACCACGCATTCATACACCGGAGGCGGAGGCTGCAATGCAAGGCGCCAACCAGCTCACCGGGAGCAATTTAGGGTCCAGTGTCTTGGTCAAGGACACTTCGATGGGGTCAGGAAGACCGGGGACACGAACCTGCACCCTTCCGGTTGCTGAACGGTAGCACAACCTCCTGCACCACCATCGCCCCTAGTTTCTCAATTTTATATGGATTAAATGCAGCTTTCGTGATGTGAACCACTTTTAAATGTGCAAACACAATTTAATATTTCTGTTGCACATTTAGATGAACGGAACGACTTTCCCCCCTTCGAATCGAAATAAAGAGCTGTGCGCGCTCCCGACAGGTGCGCATTTTTGACGGCAGGGGTGCAGAAATCGGCCCCCGGGGGAGTTGAGGGGGGGGGGGTGGTTCAGCAGCGCGTGCAAACCTACGACAGAGAGCCTCGCCAAGCACGCGAGCGAACAGACGCGTGCCGTCGCGTCCTCCGGCTGCACGCACATCGCAGCCCGATTGACGGGAATGCGTGGATGCCGCGCTCGGCACGTGGGCGCGATTAGTCGCGCTCCACCTATTCCTAGATACAAGCTTGGTACCGCGTGACGCAGCCCCCCCCCAAGGAGCGTCAGCTGCGGCTCTCAGATAAGGCAGGGACGAAAGGACGGAGTTACTCTGCGCAGTCCCTGGGATGCGCGAAGCCTTTCATCTGCACGCCGTTTAAAGGGCTTATTTCCAACCCCCCAAAACTGCCCAATTAAGGCTTCTTTTATAACTCAAATTTTCCCTAATGTGTTATTCATAATCAGTTCTATCGCACTAGAGTATTTATTGTAGGAAGTAGACATAACTTTATTAACATGTGAAGTCAAATATACCAACATGAATTCATGTCTATGAATATGATTTTTGGAGGTATTATGTATCTATTTTAGGTCCTTTTACCACAGATAACCTGAAGGCTGCTCTTTGCTAATGTTCCTCCATCCCATCAGAACTCACAGACATCTTGTTGGCACAATTTTTGTGATTCGCACTTGAAAACTGTGGCTTTAACTATGAGAATGTGTGAAACAACAGACTAACATCAGAGACAGTAATTAGCTTGGCAGGTCTTAATCAAAATCAAATCAAAGCATTGACACGTAATTAAAAGGGAATCCGTGAGAGAGTACATTTGTACCAGTGTGGATTTTTATCAAGAACATTTTTAAGCCCCCAAAACAGCCTCACTGTACTACGTTGTTGTGATTCCATCTCTAGAGCTGATGAACAAGTTCATGCTGCTTGCTGTTGACTATCTGCCTTGCACCTTATGGGGACAATCTGGACCAAACCATCCGGCCAGTCAGAGGGGGATTTCCTTCACTGAGAATGGTCTGCTTCTGAAAATCCTGCCCTTTTAAGATGCTCATGCATGTCAATGTCTTGTCTGAATTATGAGAATTTCACATAAGTGTTTGTGCAGAGTGGGTATCTTCATTTGGTCCTGTACTCAGGGTTGGACTAGCACTGGAAATTGGCCTTGGGCAGGGTGGGGTTCCCACAACAACTTTTGCCGGCCCACGTACCCATTGGTTGACCAGGAAGATGCCAGATGGCCAGTTCAGCCCTGCCCATACACCATATAAGCCCTGCCCTCTGTGACATCATTGCCTACTAAGCTCCGCCCAAACCACCCAGTAATCTCTCAAATGTGATTTCATTCATCTTTGAAATTGTTGGCACTGCCTCCTATCCATCTTTAAATTCATACTACCCATCTATCAAATTCAATAAAAATGCAATTCCTACTCCTTCAAAATACCTTGTTATAATCTTATATATCTCTTCCTGCTTCCATTTCCATGTATTACTTCCCTTAGCTTATATTGAAGTAATTATTATTCAATGTCATTATTTAAATAATTTGTTGTTGAATATTCATACACTTTAGCAATATTAAAATGTAATCCCTTTGTCTTGTGCATAAGACGTCCCACACAGTTATTATGATCGTGTTAGCTTCCCCCATTGAGTTAAAATGTCAGCAATGGAATAAGCAAGCATTCGCCCTGCACTGCTGGACCCATTACAGGTGGGTACAAAGACAGTGTCACGTTCTTCTATGCTGAGTCCAGGCATGTCAGGTATTTGCAGACCCCGCAGGTCCCTGGATGATTCATTAGTTCATCTCTCTGCTGTTCCTTGGGCGGGTTGCTGCTACAATCATCCTTCAGTTTTCACCTCCCTGGTCCTGCAGTTCCGCGCCCCGCCGGCACCCCTGGCCTGCTGCTTTGTCACATTCTCCTAGCGTGTCTCCCCCCCCGCGTGGGGGACTCGCAGTTCCAACTCGAGTGACCACCTACACGTCTCCCTTCGCCGCCCACACGGCCACGCAAATGGAGACTCCTCTGCTGATGAGATTTTCTCCGGCTGACCAGCCAAAATTCCCACTGTATGTGAGAGGGAGCGGGAGCGGGAGAGGGAGTGGGAGAGGGAGCAGGAGAGGGAGCAGGAGGGGGTGAAGGAGAGGGAGAGGGAGCTGGAGAGGGAGCAGGGGAGGGAATGGGAGAGGGAGCAGGGGAGGGAGCAGGAGAGGGAGCAGGAGAGGGTGAGGGAGAAGGAGAGGGAGAGGGAGAAGGAGAGGGAGTGGGAGAGGGAGCAGGGGAGGGAGCAGGAGAGGGAGCGGGAGAGGGAGCATTCACAGGCGATCCTGTTATCACAGAATGAGGCTGCTGGAGAAAGAGCTATTAGACAGACAGACATAGAAGGTGGACAATTAGTGTTGAAGATACAGGTTTATTAACAAACAACCTGCTTTATTAAACCATAATCCCTCAGAAGTTCCGGTCTGGTTTTGTAGTTTAAGTGGGAACAGCACTACGCTAATGAGGATGGCGATTTGACACTTAGCACCGGAAGACTCTTCTGAACAGAAACAGTGATTCCCGGGGAAAAAAATAACTTATTTTTGGCTAATAGACGGGAGCTGCGTTCACTGTGAATGCTGGGGGGGAGCTTCTCTTGCATCTCAAGGGCTGCATCACAGCTGAGCCCTGGGGTGCCTATTCAACTTCATAATAGGGGAAGATAAACTTTGGTTTAAATATTGCAGTGATGTCAGTGATAATTAATATGCTTCACATAGATCTGATAAAACAGCAGATTTTGGATCCAACCACAACATCTAGATTGGGACTTCTTTGGTCATAATCTATCGATCCATGTATCAATCCATCGATCCATCCGTCCGTCTTCCATAACAGCTGAACCAACCAAACCACCCGGATCCTATGGCAGGAAGCACAGGGCACGAGTCATAATGGCGCTTTATCCAAGCGCACATGCACACACGCTCAGTCACACGCGATGTGCAAGTTAGAGACACCTTTGCAAAGAAATAGCTAGTGATGGGAATGTAACCCACAACCCTGCAGACATGAGGCCACAACAAGACCCAAGCATAGGGGGCGGCGTGTGTCTCAGTGGGCTAAGCCTGTGTGCCTGTAATCGGAAGGTCATCAGTTCAAACCCAGCCTCAGTACATCTGCAGGTCCTTGAGCAAGGCCCTTAACCCAGAGCACCACCACAGGTGGCTGCCCTTCACAGGCAACTTACTCTACAAAATAGAGCAAGCTGAGGTAGGTGTAAAGACAATTTCCCCACAGGTATCAATAAACCATCAATTATTATTCTTAGCTGCCATGGGGTCACCGTGCCGTCCTCTAAATCACTACATGCGAATACAGAATGTCTGCTTTTCCGAGATAATAGTAAGCGAAAGCTATGGAATGTCTGGAATTATTACATTCCACAAACCAAAAATTGGTAACGTCGCTATAGGCAATGGAATCATGATGTCATTGAAGAGGACGAGGCTCATTGCTGGCTTCTCACCGACATGCCTGGAATGAGAACACTTTTTTTCCTGAACCCCTGCAAGATGATGTCCAGCGGCCGGTAAATTCAGGCTGTTTCTGAAAGCCGGCTAGATGCTCGAGAGCAGATACAAAAGTGGAGCGTAAGGAGCTCAGCGTGCAGCTTCTCTTTGGGCGATTTCACTTTGCTGAATTGCAGATCTGCTCGGCCCCCGCCTCACCATTCTGTGTGCCTCGTCCTGTCGACAGCGGCGGAAGTGGATTTTTAACCTTTTCGGGATAATGCAGCATTCAAGAGAGAAGGAGCAAAATGGAATAAAAGACGGCGAGCTCCAGGGACGAGAGCATAAAAGTGAGTTCAGATCCTGTCACTTCCTGGGGCAATATCACTACTGAAATCTACTAAACCACCAAGAAGAGTACGGAGGCAATCTAATCCACAAAGGGCCGGTGTGAATGCAGGGTTTTTGGATAACCTTTAGGTCAGCTGTTCAAACCCAGTATCTAATTAGGGAATAGCAGCAGAAACCCACATACAAGGCGGCCCTGTCTGGATGAGATTGCCCACCCCTGTTCTACGGTCAGACCTGCACCGCTGACGCACACATGCAAGACGCACAGATTCACACACTTTTAGGGCACATGGCATATATACAGGAGGAAAGACTGAAAAACATAGACATCAGCAATAAGAGTGTGGAATGCCAGTGAAAATGCTATGCAGGAAATCTGATGTTTAGATTTCCAGACAGATACCTATTTTTCTGGGGAAAATGGTCTTTTCCTGGATTTGCTAATGCTTTTTAGATTTAATTATCAAATCACATTGCTCATGTATGTTGACTATGTTAAACAGGATTCCATCTTTTACGCCTTGTCATGATTCTGAGCTGTTCGTCATTCAGATCTAATCTCTTTATTCCAGTTCATTTCAAAATGATCCGGAGTAACAGGCTAATAAATCAAATGGGGGGTAGTAATGTGGGAAACAGACTCTAGTCTGGCCTTCAGATCTGAGATGAGGGCAATACCGCGGTCATATTGTTACTGGGACTAGGTGGGGAATATTCACATGAAACTGTGTATAGAAGAGGTGTTAAGCTGGGACTAGAATAAAAAGCTCAACATTATGATCATAATGTATCTTGTTCAGGGTCATAGGCCGGGAGGTTGTGGGTTTGCAACCTATCCCAGGGAGTACAGGGAACAAGGCTGGGACACCCTGAATGGGATTCAACTTATTTTTGCAACACAAAATGATGTAATTCGCTGACTCTGCTTATTTTTTGGCAATTAATATAAGGGAACCTGTATCTTTTTCTAGGTAATAATTATTTAAAGGCCACATTCATTAAGAACTTTTTAATTTACGAACAGTCCACTGAAGGCTAGTCTTTGGACCACATGGTTCATTTTGAAATTTCATCAGGCCGTTTAAACCAGAAATTTCATTTCCTGATTATCCCAGGACCTGCTGGGATGGGGATTGTCTCTGAAGCCCAGTTGTCCTCCCTCCGAAGCTCAAGCCCGTCGCTGGCATCGACGACGGTGTCAAATCCGATGTCGTTGCTTGATTTACATGTTTAATAACAAGGTTGTAACATATGTTTGCTCTCCAACTCCTGAATGACACAAATGAAAATAATTAAACAGATTTATCTTGTATCTATACTGTGAGAATCATTATGGTCCTGAGCGCGACCAAAGCCACGTCACATGATGTTAGATTGGCCGCCGTCATGCCTGAGAAAAAATCGCCGTGACATGGAGCTCGGAAGGTGAGGAGGGATAATTCTGGGAAGTCTTCTCTGGGAAGAAGGAGAGAGACGATGTACGGCAGGGATCGTGACTTAGGGACTGTACTGGCATCAGGGCATCTTGTTTTTGCGCAGGAGGGATTTAAGAATTTAAGTTAGGAAAAATTATAACCTGTTGGTTGGAGCAAAAGCAATCAATAGTACACTGAGTTGACAAGAAAAGAATGAAGAGACTGTCACTGTTTCCCTCAGGTCAGGTGTCATGCGTGGTGTAAAAATAACAGAATAATTGATGCCTCATCCAGAGGCAAGGCCTTATGTTTGATTTTAACAATGATACAGGGACCAAATCAATGCCAAACCCCCCGCCCCTTGAAACACACACGTTACTCCCACAGTATTGGTAGGGACGTGTCCCTACCGTCCATAATCAAATCTAAGCCCATGTCCAGGGGACAAGGGAGCAGGCAGAACCAATCAGAGAAAAAGACCCTGGTCATGTGACTTACCTGATCACCAAATTGGCCATTTGTCCATCTTAGGACAATGCTAAGCCACGCCTCACACACAGTGGGAAGTATGTGTAGGAAGCATCCAGGAAGCAGAAAGGATTCCTCTAATGCCATTAAAAGCAACGGACTAAGTTTGGCCTGCAGAATAATAAGTATCAGAAAATATCCGGCAAAACAGAACAACACTGACACAGCCACTGCTGAAATCATCTTGCGGGACGTTCAGATGCGGTCCACTTCTCTGTAGTTCCGAGGACAAAAAATTGTTGAAAGGAAAATTAATCTAATAGTTTAGATTAAATAATCTAATAATTAATCTAATACTAATCAAATAGTAATGTTTTGACTGGGCAAGTGAAATGAACACAACGGCCTCAGAGCAGACGAAGGTTGTTTTTACAAACAATGCTGCATTGTAGCAGTGTGTGTTATGAGACCAAAGACGTCCAGGTCCCACAAAATGTGCCAGAAGGATATCTGTTCTCATCTATTATCTAAACCATTGTCTTCATTGCCTTTGTTCCACAGTCCTTCATTAGTTAATGTCCAGACTGCTTAAACACTTTCTTGCAGATTATTTTTCATACTGCTGTGAATTTTTTAAATAACTTATTACATTATTATAATGATGTGATTAATAATAATTATAATAATAATAATTATTATTATTATTATAAATCCTGTAAGAGTCATTTTCAATCACATTGTTATTTCTTTACGTCTGAAGCATATATTTTGGTTACAAATCAAGTAATGTAAAAATAATACTATTAAAAGTAAAGTTTTTCAAGTTTTTTTCTTTACTGAACTAAATTTACCCTCTTTTGAGGAATGTAGTGTCCATTAGGGAGGACGGGAACAACCTGAGCCAGATTAAAATAGAGCCGAAGAGAGAACTAATTTAGTCTTGTGACACTGTATAATATAAATTCTCCGTCCACCAGGGGCGTCCCGGATTAAACACAGACGGAGCACAGCCATCAGACAGATGTGGGAGAATCAGTCAGCGCTGTACAGACGGTGCCAGTCATGGATGACAGAGACTGTGCTTTTTGGCAAAGCTTTTTTTCTCCTTTTTTTTTTTTTAGCAGATGCTTTCACCCAAAGTGATATGCGACTGAGAAAGCAGAGTAAGCCAATCCCTGGAGCAATCAGGGTTACGGGCCAATCAGGGTTACGGGCCTTGCACAAGAGCCAATCAGGGTTACGGGCCTTGCACAAGAGCCAACCAGTGAAACCAATCAGCCGACCACAGGATTCAACCCAGTGACCTTCTGGTCATGTGCACAGAGCCACACCTTCAGAAAAAAGGGTACAAATTTGTACCTTTTATGTTACAGTAATGGACTCTTAGGAACATCCCAAAGGTACAAACAGCATTAATATACCAACGATGATACAGAAATGTTCCTCAGAGTCCTTTTCTGTACCTTAAAAGGTACAATTACCTAAGGTTAAGGGTACAATTGGCAGGCCCTTGAGGGTACAGCCCCGGTAACAAGTAAAGGTAGAAATATTTACCTTTTTTTCCCTGGGAGCATCGTTATTCAGTAAAACCCTGTTCACATAATGTTTTCATACTCATCATTTGTAATGTTTGTCCTGTAATTTTCAAAAGGTGTCCACAGTGCCGTCCTGCAGCACATAGGCTGCTATACCATTCCATAGTCAATTTACACAAATATCTAATTTGTATATTTAACTGTAGCAGCCTCCCCTGGATTTGAGGCACTGCCTGCCTTGTCAGTTGCTTAACAATCAGGATGTTTACTATGGCGGGTGACTCAGTGGGTTAGGGTTAGGGTTAGGGTTAGGGTTAGGACGCCTTGTTCAAGCTTTGTAATCGGCAGAGTGATTTCACTGTTGGGCCCCAGGGTGAGGGCCCTTAACCCCCAAGGGCTCCAAGGACTGGCTGACCCTATTCTCTCAGTTGTACATCACTTTTGATAAAAGGTTCTGCTAAGTAAATAAAATGTAATGAGCAATTTACACAATGGGGAGAAACACACCTCAGCAAAAAGCTTTTAGCTTGCAATCCACAGGTGGGCCAAAGTTACACCACAGTAACAATAACGTTCGATCCGTGTCTGTTTTTCCCTTTGATTTGATGTAAGCTAAATGGCTAATTAGCATACCAAGGTTAGCATACTGTCATCTCACTGGTACCCATCGGCGCTCACTGAAACCAAGAGCTCCATCAAACAGACGCTAAACTGTAAGTTTAATTCCTTTATTTCTTTAGTCCTACAACATGCCTACAGTGTTTAAAGTACAGTCTGTAATCAGTACCCGGGTCTTCAAACAGACAAACATCTCCCTGGAAAAGAAAAAATATTGAATGATGAAAAGAAAAAAAAAAAAAACTCAATTTCCAGCCACTCTCCTCATTTGTAATACATTAGCATAATAAATGTTTTTCCCCGGCGCCATTAGCCAAATATAAATCACAACAGCGAGAGGCAGAAGCTCTCCCCTACCATCATTATCTAACAACAAGATAAGTCAAATACCCATTTCCATTAATCTTTTCTTTAATTACGGCATGGTTAAGAAAATAGGCTTGTTACTATGGTAATGAACATAAAAGCATTCCTACTATATAAAATTTACCGAAATGGGGGATTGATCAAACGCTTAGTGTCAGAAAATAAGGCCAGATTAAAACTGAGGAAGCTGCAGCACGATTAGACTGAAATGTGTGAAAGACAGTAATTTCAGGCACTTGATTCTCTAGAATGCTTGGCTACATTGTGCTTTGTTACCTGCGGTTCATGCGCTGCAAGACTGCCCAACCCTTTATAAGTACACAAAGCTGTTTCCGCAAGACAAGGCAACAGGTTGCACTAATACATTCATATACAACTTTTTAAAGGGTAATTTTTTCCCCAAACCATCCCATACAACATCAAGGTTTTGTATATACAAGTTCATTCTTCCAGTTACAGGAGCCCAATGAAACTGTAAACTTAACTGGTTATATACTGAGATTAATGTCATAACATGCCCCGTGCAGATGCCCAGTAAATATCCTGGAGTGTGGTTTACTCGGTGCTGAAACTTACTGGGGAACTGGTACATAGTTACGTTCTGTGGTGATATTTAGGTTTTGGATGTTAGGAATTTATACGGAGATGTAACATGTGACGTTTTTCAGTTTGGGGTTGAATATCAAGAATAGCAAGAGCCCATTAAAACAAAGCAATACATAAAATGGTCTGAGGTAATGTGCTATAAAAACACTGAAGACTTAGAAAATACGCAGCAATGGCAAATTATCATGAAGTGCTGGATTTCTCCATCCATCCATCCATCCATCCATCCATCCATCCATCCATCCATCATCACAACACCTTCAAAATAACTTTTCCTACAATCTCCTTGCATTAACAATGGCATATTTATGGAGGGTTAGCAGATTACGGGAACCTTTCTAGGGTGGAAATGACTCGACAGGAAAGCAGATGGGGATGTAAGGGTTAAACCTGAGTTCTCTACTCTCAAAAAACTCCTGTTTTTTATTTTAAACTGAACTACAAGGTGAGTCTGTGAAAAACTGAAGGTCGTCAGTAATAATCAAAAAGGTCAAACTGCACAAAACTCACTCATCCTCAGAAATTGATTTGTTCGACATTCTTTTCTTTAAGTCATATTCGTTCAAGTTTAACGAACGAATTTAAAACTAAACTTTCAAGTCAAAATTCAACTTTTCATTACATTTCAATGGCTTTTGTTACGCCGGACAATATGGTTCAGTGAAAATGAGAATAGGAATCATCAACAGATTCCTATTCAAAAATACCCAGCTACTCAGGGGAAGCAAAAACATGAAACAAGCAGGTTTTGTCCAGATTATTCGGAAGTGAATTCCGGTTCCCTAATCCCGGGTCCTGACCCCTGCAGGCAGGATGATGCGTGGTGACTAATGTGGGTCAGGAGGTCACGCCTCCATTTGGGGCGGAGTCATACCACAGTGCTGACATCCTCCCCGTCGTCCTGCTTCTTCGGTTTGCTGGGGAGGGACTTGAGGTACTCCAGGTGACGCCGGGCCTCCTCCTGGTTCTGCCGGACGTAGTACACCACGTAGGAGATGACCATGGCGAACCAACCGAACATGGTGACCAGCATGGCATAGTCTGTGGTGCGCTTGGACAGGTTACACAGGTCGGCGTACACGGAGAGGAAAGGCCGTCCTTCCAGGTCTTGGAGATCGGAAGTCTTGCAGAGCACCTGGCCGGCCGCCTCGTGGTTGTAGAACATGCCGCGGAGGGCCTGTTGCAAGGCGCAGTCACAGTGCCAAGGGTTGTGGCCCATGTGGATTTGGGCCTTTAACTGGGCGAAGGTGTCCTTGTGCACTAGGCTGATCAGGTTGTGGGAGATGTCCAGGGCCTGCAGTGTGTCCTCCACACCTTGGAGGGCGCTATCGCCCAGCGTCTCCAGTGCATTGTACGAAAGGTCGATCTCCCGCAACCGGTTCAGCCCCTGAAATACCCGGGCTGGGACCGAAGTGATCTGATTGTGGTCCAGTCGCAGCAGAACCGTGTCTGGGGGCAGCTCAGACGGGATCTCCTTCAGCTGAGCGTGGCTGCAGTTGACACTGAGGCCATCGCCACGCAGACAGGTGCAGCCCTTCGGGCACATGCTGGCGGATGGGAAGCACAGGGCCATGAGGACAAGGCTCTGGAGCATCAAGCACATGGGGATGGAGCGGGACAGCCACAGGTCCAGCAGAGTCATACTGAGCAGCCGTCAACATAACCCCGCCAAAGGCCGGAGTCGACCCGGTGACCCGCTGCTCACTCGAGCCCCATCCTCTGGGACTGAGCCTCACTGCCTTCCCCGGCTGGCCGGGGAAACAGCCTTCTGTCCAGATGATCTCATTGTGCGTCCGCACCGCTACAACCTGGAACAGAGAGAAGGCAGCGTCATTTCATATGTAATACCCGCTAGCATAGAAGTAGGGAGGCTGCAGCTTTACATATTAATTAGCACCGTAAGTTTGTCATGACAGAGACACATCAGCAGTGCAAAGAAAACTACGGGAGTAAAACCAGTATTAGTACTACGTGCATAATAATATGCATCATCACTTGAATGAGGGCCTTTAGGTGTATATATATTTATATCCAGGGAATCCATAGACAGTAGTAATACAAACTCATAAAACATTTCAATAAATGATACATTCATTAACTCAGAATGCGACTTGGACGTAATTCACTGTATCTAACGTTAACTGCAGATACTCATCAGATTTTTATACATGCCTTTTTTGTGTAGGAGGGTAAGACAAGGGAAGCAAAATATATTTTTTTATTATATCTGGTTATTTAATATTTTTCCGTATTAACATAATAATAGAGATACCAGCTGGTCTATGCTTGCCGTGTTATATAAGATAACATTCTGCCTAACACTGTACTACAGTCACGTGGCACAGTTCTGCTGGATGCGGCGTGAAACGGTGCACGCAGGTGGAAATGACAATCGGCGAGTCGGATAATGAGCTTAAACCTTGCATAGGTGAGACTCATCAGGGCCTCGAAGTGCCTCTGTGGGGGTCTTCTGGGTCGTGTGTTTGCTTATAGGTCGTCAGAGAACAGGATGGAGATGCTGCTCTCTCTCCTAATGGCTCTGTGTCGTCCAGCTGGGGCATGGATCATACCTGGCTGAGATCTACCTAACCAAGGCTCCTCCGGGCTCCACACAATAGATTCATCATCATTAAGCTCCTAGATTTCACTTGTTCTTCCCACTTGCAAGATTTGCCAGTTAAAAAACACACACACACACACACACACACACACACACACACACACAACTATGTAGTCATTCTCTGCGAAAAACAAAGCATACCTGATTTATGGTCTGAAAAATGGTGCAGATTACAGCATAGACCCAAGACCCTCGATCGACAGATTTTATCG
>JAODLC010000050.1:1308615-1341873 GCA_026781145.1 Hippopotamyrus pictus
ATACACCAACGACAGGACGCCACCCCATCAGGGGCAGATACACCAACGACAGGATGCCACCCCATCGCGGGGCAGATACACCAACGACAGGATGCCACCCCATCGCGGGGCAGATACACCAACGACAGGATGCCACCCCATCAGGGGCAGATACACCAATGACAGGATGCCACCCCATCAGGGGCAGATACACCAACGACAGGATGCCACCCCATCGTGGGGCAGATACACCAACGACAGACACCAGTCAGCCTAACTGCAGCAGAACGGGGTACCCTGTGGAGACGCAGACCAGGACCAGGAATCAAACCCTCAACCCTGGAGCTGGCGGTGCTATAGCCACCGGGCCACCGGGCCGCCCACGCGAGATGCACGGCACTAAAAATGCCGCACAAATTTAGGCGCCGTACGCGGCCGATTTAGTCTAATTAAAGAGACCACACTGAGCTTCCACAGGAATGCTGATGACAGGATCACCAAGCACTTCCTCATCGGCCGGAAGACAGCCACCTGGAGAACAATGAAACGTCCACAAAAATCAGGTTCTCAAACCTTCTCTCAACATATGAAGCCCAGGAGGATTCCGGTAATTTTCCTAACGAGCGTTTATTAATTTCGACCGCTGTGGATTACATCACCTGTAATAAAACCCAGAAATATTACCCATCCTTTTTCTCAGTTGTACTTCCTGCCTAAGCAGAGGGGTCTACACAACTCCCCAGAGAGGTAGCCTACAGCCCAGGGGTACATGCTGATCTGTTTGCCCAGATCGCTATTGCAGAGAGGCGGAACCCTGAAAATCCCTGGCCAATCATCATCCCCCAATACATGGACTCCCTGGACCAGCATGTTCTTTAGCCAATCACATCAATGCGATGACCTCAGTACATAAAGGAACACACCATCTATGCTGGGAAAAGGAACTTTGTGAGTATACATCACCCAGAGAGTACTTGTGCTAGCAGAACCATGGGAGGTAGAGGGGATATTTTAGGAATCTAGATAGAGGTTCAACTGGATTTACACTGAACTGGTACTCTGCAAGATTCATTGAAGATCCCTGGAAGTACTGACCTGTCACCATCTTAATTTAAACGGTGTTAAAAGAAACTGAAGATGCCTGTAAAATGACTACTGTTGAATATTGATAAAATAGTAGCTAGATCATATCACAACATATTGTAATATGAATATTTACATATTTTACAGCAGAAAATAGTGATGTGTGAAAACTAGACTAATGCCCAGCTTAATTAAATGAATCCCTTTAAATGAATTTGATCTCCAGTGAGAATCTGTTCTCCCCGCTTGGATTCCAAAGATAAACTGAGACGTTCGTCCCTAGAGGCCGTGTAAGACCAGTGGTCAAGTAAGAAGACCTTCAATGTGGCAGTAATCTTCATCAATTTTCATCACTGCCAGATGACCATTTCCTGCAAACGAAGTCATATTAATTGCTCCTATTTTAAAAACAGGTAAATAACGCCATCCTCAGAGTGAAACTTGAAAAAAGTGCCAATTATTGCCAGAGTACAATTACTTCTGGGTATATTAATGTTGGGGTATACTAATTGGGGTATATTAATGTTGCTTGTACCCTGAGGAATCAAACTGTACCAGGGCTGAATAAACATTCAGATTTACATTATGGCGAGATATAGATTTACATTATGGCGATAAGCTCTGTAACAGCACCTAAATAACCCCAGGAACAGGTGGCTCTTTCTCAAGCGCCTCCTTCAAAGGCCACTTGAACTTGACTCCTGGCTGTCAGGCATCTGTCCAGCTTCTTCCCGGGCTCGTTTGGTCCTCCCACCCCTACCGTGCCCCGGCACATGCCAATCACTGCCCACGCATCGGCGCCACGAGGCTGCCTCAAGGACAGCGCGGCGGGCGCGCCTGCTGTGACCGTACAACACAACTCCTCAGCGCAGAGCCGCTCTCCCGTTTGAAAATGTGCATAATAGACACAAAGGTGAATTCCCGGAAGACCTTGGAGGACAATAAAAATCGTGTCATCGTGTCTTCACCTAATGTCTCGTGCAAATCTGTACTCAAAGGCGAGCAGCTGACAAGAAAGTCTTTTCCATATGTTCTATACCTTCTATGCCTGATTGACCTGTTCTTTTTCCTCATGATCCATCACCTTCTCATCAAGGCAATTCACAAGAAATTCTACGACTTATTTTCAGAGCACCTAGAGGAGGCTGGACCAAGACATCTGATTGGTTGGTTCCGCCTTCTCTAGTTAGTTGGACCCAAGTCCTGTACAATCTGATTGGTTATCTCTCTGAACCACAAATTTTTCCTTCTGCCCTCAGAACATTTTTGTGTACATAAACCTCCCATGAGCTACAATCACAATGCACTCAAGTCCAGAATCTAAGCAATGGTAAGGCACTTACGACGCCATTTTAATTTCGTTTCCAAATTCACATGCACCTTACTGATATCTCCGACGTGTGCAAACACCATCTGAAGTCTTTTTGTTTTTGGTCAAGACTGCATTTACTTGAAGGTCCCCCTGCCTTCCCCTCACAACCTTCCAGTGGCTTTTGCATGGGCCCCTGGAGATGTGAGGGCCATCTGCTGGCCATAGACTGTCACTACAATGAGTTTTTGAGTGTGGCCCCAGAAAACAAGCCCCGCCCTTCCTCACAGCGACACAAATCACACAGCAATTCACACGTACACAGGCCGTTATATTTAGTGTTTGATCTTTTGGGTTAAACGGTCTGGGCTCTGTTTCGCCTCAATACCCAACTAAACTTAGAGGCAGAATCAATCTGCATCCACATCCTTACGTAACACATACAGCAGAGTGCTGCACAGGACCTGCTATTACGGACTCACATCTGTGAGCTTAAGCTCTGGTTTTGGCACATGCGTGACCTTTCTGAGCTGAGGGTTCACCATGGTTCACTCTTCATAGCCTCGTGACTTGCAAGCTGCACTTTCATAACTCTCCCTTAATTGTGATAGACCTACACTTGCAGAAAAAAAGCATAAAAATTTGTACCTTTGCTTGTTACTGGGCCAGTATCCTTGTAATTGTACCTGTTAAGGTATAGAAATGGACTCCGAGGAACATCCCAAAGGTACAAACTTAATGTCCCATCAATGGTACAGAAATGTTCCTCAGAGTCCATCTCTGTACCTTAAAAGGTACAATTACAGCTAAGGGTACAATTGGCTGACCCTCGAAGGTACAACCCTAATGACAAGCAAAGGTACAAATTTTACCCCTTGTTTCTGTGACTGTACCTTATTTCAGGGAGTATAACTTAAGCAGATTGATGAATTAAATTATGATTAATTATTAGGCCAGAAAAATATATAATGATTCTTCCCTTTTTAAAAACAATACTACTAACTGTTAGTCTGAAAAGCTTGGAAAGTGGTTAAGCCGAAATACGTTTGTCAGACCCATTAAGGGCCACTATTTTAACTGCTGACTAACGAATTTAAATTCTTTAATACTTGCCTGTTCAGAAAATAGGCTTTTGTTAAATAATACAAAATAAAACTGACCCAACTGACTGTTAAACTTGTTATGTTTGCTTTGTTAAAACATTCACAATATTCATTTTCAGATAATAAACTGCATTAAGCCAATTTTAATCTAATAAACTACTGGAATCATATTATGAGCGCAGTGAACGCATTCATCGTAACAGCAGCTGTTTAGACTGCCCAGTATATCCTATAGGAATGTACATAACACATCACAAATAAAAAGAAATTATATGTGTGTGTGTGTGTGTGTTTTATTTTTATACAACACAAATACAAAAAGGACGTTTATTTTATATGAATAGGTCATATCATGGTTTATATTAATTGATATATTTTGTGGAGACGTGGAATTACTCACGTGTTGACATTTCATCAGTCCCAGTGAACAGACCATGACACCCGCAGAGTGGCCGCTCCCCTTCGGAACGGCGTCGCTATTCCTATAGGCCAGTTCGTAGTACTTTCACGCAAACTTCGAAGGGCTGCGCATCCATCTCCTACCGTTATGCTCATGCGAAGTTACCCCGAAGAAAGAGCCCCCAAACTGACCAAGTTCGACGGAGACTCCAAGGTCCGACCGCCGGCGATATAACCCCGGCGAGCCCCCCNNNGGACAGCATCGGGAACTGGGTCCCAGTTCCCGAGCCTGTCCGGAGCAGCTGTCGCTTTGAAATGCAGGGACATGCTGTCACATCCCGCAGACGCACGAAGCTACTCGCCGAGGATCGTGGAGATGGGCTTTCCTGTTACGCCTTTGATGAAGCGCCGCGTTTCGGTGCGGCGTCGGGTTTATCCGGTCAAGCGTGGCAGTCTTACGGTGACTAAGTGCAATAATGCACCGCAAATCACCTAAAACATTGTACAGTTGCGTGCTTTCAAAAAAAAATCTATTTTGAATCTATTTTGAATTACAAATTATAAGGGTAGCGACTTGTCTCTGATAGTAGTTTTTGCATTTATACATCCAATCACTTAGAATAATTAACATAATTAATGACGACTAAAGACGTTTTATATATTGCATTAACTACTGACAACATTTAAAGACCCAAAAGAAAGCATAAAAGACCAAATGACAGGCTCGATCGGTGACAGGGTAGCAACGCGGAGCAACAGGCGACACGCATTTCCTTACCTGCGACACAAACAGTCTTCGGGTGATCGCTCCCCAGCGCCGACATGCTAAAGCGGCTTGTTAAACGCAGCCAGGAGTGGCCCTAAGCTGGTGATCGTCTCCTCCGGCAGCTGTGCCTTTCCACATCTTTCCAGCTGCGGCGGTTTTCGGGGATGGAAGGGAGGAGTCCGAGGAGGAAGGGCAGCAGTTCGGAGCCGCGCGGTAGGTGTCGCCCGTCTGACTCCAGTTTGACGGATTGAGCGTCGCTGTCACATTAACCTCCCCGACGTGAGCAAAGCGGATCGTCGGCGTCGGGTGACTTATTATTACAGTCCAGCTTGGCTTTCGTGCCGATCTGCATGTGGCGTCTGAGCATCGGTCAGACCCGCAGTTTCCTCGCCTAAGCAGCGCATAAGCGCGTCTGAACGGAAATTGACAGAAAAATGCATTTGCTGGCAAATGTGAATTGTAAGCGGTCTGGAAACATCGATAGCAACGGGCACATTTTGCTCCATGTGATATTCAGTAGGCTACGTTACATAAAAGCCATAACTGCTCACTTTGCAATCAATTACATTGCAGATGGCTGCATTATTTCTTCGTTTGCTTAAGTTGTTTTGTACCGCAGCCTGCCCATCACGTATAGTCAGTGACTCATCTGTGGTTTTTATGGCATACAAACTACCGTAAAATACACCTTCTATCTCCAGAAGTACAACCAAATCAGAGCTTTTTTTTTTTTTGAAAAATGAGAGTGGGTGGGAACAGGTGGCCTAAGTGGTATCCTTGAAAATCGAGGGATACTGCTGTTGGACTTTTTAGAATATTACTTAACCTGAATTAGGCTACTTCTGAAAATGATCCAGCTTTATAAATTCAGCGGACGGTAAGTGCCAAACCATTCATTGTAAAAGTGTTTGTTCGCCAGAAACAAATGAAACTGACCTTAGATAACCTGCTGTGACGCGCGCTACCAATGAGTCAGTCTAAATTGGCTAAAAACCAAATGGCAGGGAAATATAAAACGAAATAAATAAACAAATAATACATACATACCCAAAGACGACAATAACAATAACAATAGGGAAAAAATGGAATTAAAATATTGCGAAAGCATATTTTACGTAAGGGTGTCAAAGCACGTTTCCTCGTTTTGTCTCAACTTTACTCATCGGGCTGCCCACACTTCTGCACTCCCCGTGTGATCCACAGCGCGTAGGCTGTCTAGAAAGGCTCCAGGAATAGACGCTGTTTCATAATACATCAGCATGGGTAACATACGTCCTGGAGGATGACATCGGGCCGCTTGGATTTCGATCGTAGCCAAAAGCGTCGGCTGCGTCTGGCGGGTAACGGGAATGTGCGTAAAATGCACTGACTAATACACGTGTTTTTCCTCCCTCTAGGTGAACTTTAAATCTATTAACCCTCCTTAAATCCATTTTCACACACGCCAATACCACTACTCTTCAGTTTAAACGCTTGCGGATGCCGACATCGATTGTGTTAGTTATGGTGGTTTTTGTGCATTTTCTGTACACTCACACCTCCGGTGTCGTGGGCGCACAAACCACCTCCGCTCTGTGTCAGCGCGCCTGGACTTTCCTGAGATTTCCTCCGACGGACCAAAGGAAAAAAGTTAATTTGCGTCTCTGAATTATGAGTAGGCCTATGACTGCGTATGTGCAATGGGCTGACATTGCGTCCGAGGGGTGCCACTGCCCCGTGCCCCAGGACATGCGATTGTATGGATATTAAAATACGCCAAAAATTTAATTTCTTTTTGTATTATTATAATTAACTCTAATTACTTAAATTCGGAATTAGCGCTGTGAATCAGAGCCGGTATTGTAATTTGCTGTTAATATTTCATATTAATATTGATAACTCAGTTAAGTAGATATGAAATAATTGATTGGCCGAAGGGGTTTATTTTTTGTATAAAGGTCTCATAAATGTTTCTGATGTGTCATGAAATGTTATCTCTGGAACCCAAAATCTGAATATATTGTTTGTTTTGGGTGTTTTTTTAAGCACATAAGCCAGTAGCCCAAGTGTAAACAGTTGTACCTTACGAACAACTGGGGACTGCAGGCTTCCACTCCCAACACCCAGCACTCAGTGGATTAATTACACAAGTTGTCTGCTTTGGCTTGTTTGGTTGCAGGTGTGAGTGATTTACAGATTTGGCGACTTTCCAGTTTGTATACCTGATAGTTACTGGAAACGCCTTGCTGATGCGCTTTTACTCTGTTTTCAAATGATAGCTTTTATTCTGACACTGAGTCATCATGGGGAACTACAGTCCTCACAGTATAACAGTTAGAATCTGACTGTCAATCTTATTAGTGGTGTTATCTGTTAAACAGCTTTTCTGATGTTAGGCTGTGACGGTATTTTCGGTAGCTCTGTCCTGCACTTGCTCCCGGACGCTCTGTCCTGCATTTGTTCCCGGACACTCTGTCCTGCACTTGCTCCCGGATACTCTGTCCTGCACTTGTTCCCGGATGATCTGTTCTGCACTTGCTCCCGGACGCTCTGTCCTGCACTTGTTCCCGGACGATTTGTCCTGCATTTGTTCCCGGACACTCTGTCCTGCACTTGCTCCCGGACGATCTGTCCTGCACTTGCTCCCGGACGATCTGTCCTGCACTTGCTCCCGGACGATCTGTCCTGCACTTGCTCTCGGACGATCTGTCCTGCACTTGCTCCCGGATGCTCAGTCTAGCACCGCTTGGTCGCTCAGTCGGCACCTTGTCAGCTGTATGCTTGTTATGTATTGTTATGTTGCTCTCAGAACAAATACCTGCTGAATAAATCGGTGTAAATGCAGCGCCGCCTCACCAAGAGGGCACCCTGGGCTCTTTGACTAACCCAATACACAGAACCAATTTCTAACTGTCTCCTGAAATCATGTCCCGATCCACTTACCTGTACTAGCTAAACTCTAACTTCAGCCATGCAACACTTATTTGTGGCCAAATGGAAAGACCATACACATCCGAAAGAAACAGACTGCCTGAACTTATTTGCTTATTCTTAGTCCAAATGGTTAATTATGAACTATATTAAATTTTACTTTAACCTGTTAATGAATGAAATAAGATTCCTTTAACCGCTGTGTTACACCAATGTAGTGTGTAAATTACACAGTAAAAAGCCCTTGTTTCCCGCCCACGGCTAAATTAAAGACTAGGTAAATGCAGGTATATCAGAGGCACGGGGAGTGCTGGTCTGCTTTCCGCAGTAAAGAGTTTTTTTTTTTCCGTCGTCTTTGCGGTTTTATTTTTGGAGTCTGGGCTGCTGGAGGATTGACTGTCACCTTCCCTGACCCTTTAAAAACTTTCCTTTCCCTGCTGGCAAGGCAGCACATACTGTATAGGCAAATTTGTTTTAGTCTTCAGATTGGTTGCATTCATAACAATGCAATTTGATATCTCATTAATATTTATTTTGTATTAAGCTTCCATCATTGGTGGGTCTAGCAGAGTACAGCTTGGTCCTTGTAATGAAAAATTGTCCTTCTTTCTACTGAATCAACGAGGTCTGGGGGGAAAACATTGTAAATACAGTAAAGCCAAAGCGGAACACTGCTTTACGAAAACCCTGCGTCATGTATTCAAGACAAAAAAAACAGGATTCCTGCTTAAAGTCGCAATTTCAAATCACACAGCCGGGTAACCTTAAGCTCTACTGATGACGACTGTTACTCTGAAGAATATGAACGCAGCTGTTCAACAAAGCTGGATTTTCTGCCCGACATTGCTGATGAGAAACAGTAATCAGAGCCCGAGTGTGAGTAATGAGGGCCGGGGGACCGTGCTTGTGATTGAGGTCAAACGGAGAAGGGAGAGTGTGGGTATAACTAGGCCCGTGTTTTCTGGCAGAGCTTATCTAGGGCGAGCTTAGCATGTTTAGCTTAGCATGTTGTCGTTCCAAGATGTGTACAGTGCATGTTTGGTTCCACTCTTGCCTCTGAAGTTTGGATGTTCAGGCATGAGAATGAGAGTCAATCCTAGAAACCACCCACATCTTCATCCCTATACATGTAACGGAATTAGGTGTCAATTATTTGCTTTTATTAATAGCAGAGTCCTCTAGATGTTGATTCACTGTGCCAAGCAAATCAACAGGACACAACCGCCTGTGCTGCAGGACATCGCCGTCCCTCCGATGTAGATCCATGGTATTAAATATCATCAGAGACACTCAGACCCCGTGCCATAGACCCCGTGCCATAGACCCCGTGCCATAGACCCGTGCCATAGACCCCGTGCCATAGACCCGTGCCATAGACCCCGTGCCACAGACCCCGTGCCATAGACCCCGTGCCATAGACCCCGTGCAACAAACCCTGTGCCATAGACCCCATGCCATAGACCCTGTGCCATAAACCCGTGCCATAGACCGAGAGGCTGAGGAGAAGTTTCTACCCTCTGGCAATTAGGACCATTAACACCACCTATTAAATAAGGTATGCCTGAAACCTGCATTTAAGTATTTTTCCTCATATTTTCGTATAACTTTTTCTTATAGTTTGACTTTAATATACTTTTTATATGTTTCTATATTGTAATACTTCTTTTGTTGATTTATGACATTTCATTTGGTTATCCTTTTACCTTGTTATTGCAGACTGGAGTACCACAGCAATCATCCATGATGAATGAATGAATGAATGATGAATGAATGAATGATCCTAAGTCAGGATGTGATTGGAAGATGGGTGGCTCACCAACAGTTGGGGGAATCCCACCCCCTGGTTTATGTGTGTGGGGTTTCCCCCTGTGGGTTTCCTCTAGGTCCTCGGGATTCCTGACGCAGTCCAAAAACCAAAGGTTAAGAGAATCAGTGTCCCCAGTATGTGGGTGTGTGCCCTGCGATGGACTGACGTCCAGTCCAGGGTGTTTGAAGTTTTGTGCCCTGTGCATCCTGGGATAAATTCCAGTCTTTCTGTGTCCATAAGCGTAGCAGAGTAAAACTGCTGAGCAGGATGCTGTCTTGCGAGATTCTGTGCAGGTAAGCATACCCACAATATCCCAGCAACTCCAACATCTTGTTGGGACAGAGCACTTTTATCATGTGCTGCTGGACAGGTCCTCTGCAGGAGTGCAGGAACTTCACCGGAAGGGCCTCCGAGTAAAGATGCCTTCTGCAACTTGTCACTGTATGTGCCTCATAATATAGATATTTAGACCTCTGACACTCCTGTTCCTGCTGTCACAGGTTCAGCCCCATGAAGTGATGTGTCTGTGGGTCTAATTCTGACTCCATGTTGCATCTTTAGAGTTAATGCACAGGGTCCAATTCCGGGTCCCCAGTCATTGGTAAAGAGCCTCCTAAAAGTACGGGGATGGGGAGGAAAGCTAATTGGACAGTTCTTGGCTAACAGAGGTGGATAGTTCAGGTACATAAAGTAAAAATCCAGACCAAGATTTTGGTTCAACCATTCAGTTGAGTACTCTATGACTGTGACTCTTTATACTCAACTGATTGGCTGAAACAAAATCTTGGTCTGGATCTTCACTTTCTGAATCTGAACAATCAACCTCTGTTGGCCAGTGATACTGCGGGGGTGGGGGGGGGGTGTGCCATTCACACCAATTGGTGTCAACACTCCTCTTTTTCACTGCTCCTCCTGGAGCAAAGGGATTAGAGTAATACCTACATGGATCAGAGTAATACCTACATGGATCAGAGTAATACCTACATGGATCAGAGTAATACCTACATGGATCAGAGTAATACCTACATGTCATCTGCTTGGGAACACCATTCTGGTGACCAGTATTCCTTCTTTCTCTCTGTTTCAGAGCTCACAGAAGAGCCTGCAGCAGTGGAAAGGGTGCATCTGTCATCCAGGCCAGCAGGTGGCACTACTCCTTTACGGCAGAGTCTGAAGACCAGTTGGTTTGCATTTTCCATGAAAGAAACTTGGGATGTCAAGAATTTGGCCAGACAAACGTCACAGGCAAAATTAGAGGGACTGGAAGGGTACATGTGCTGGAGGAGGAGTGGTTTCATGGTCATCCAGTAAACTGTCACACTGCAAAAGGCTCGTTACGTAGGACACTGGAAAATATGTTTTCCTGTTCCGTTACTCTCTTCAGTGAAGAGTAACAAAACGAAGGTCAGTATGTAAATGATCCAGCGTAAATCTTTATACTGGAGCTAATGTACTGATACCTGTGATGAAAAGAAATTCAGCTGATTGTTAGAATTTATTTCACCAGTATGTGTAATAACTTTTTTGCTCACAGAATTATTTTTTTAAATTTAGATTTTAAGCTGCAAGGAAAGCTCCATGAGTCTGAAAATACAGGTGGGACCTTTGACTGTCGAATCAATCGATAGTTATTGAGGCTTGTATTTACGGCTTCGGGAAATCAAATCAGGTTTGTATTTAAACTTGTAAATCATGCGTGTATGGCTGCGGGGGGGGGGGGGGGGGAGGAAGGCCTGACTGTAGAGTTTCTATAGTATTAGTGTAATTAATGAAACTGGTTAGATAGAACAAAATACTTCTGAGTCTAGAGGCTTGTAAAACAAAGGCCATCTTGTTTTATACTGAAAAATCTCTCTCTGCACTTTCTGTTGCCCTCAGATTTTCTTAGACATGCGCCAGATCATTCAAGAAAGTACCCCTGAATGAGAGCAAGTGGAAAAACGAGCAGAGGACCCTACAGACCTTGGTGGTAAATTCCCTCATTAATAGGAGTGTTGCTCTGTTTGGGCAGAGACGTATACACACGATTGTTTGCTGACGGAGCAGCGGTTCGGAGTCCCAGAGGAGACCTGCTTAGTCGAGATGGAGGCGAGGAGGTCAGAGGCCTTCCTCTCGTCTGTGTTTCATCACAGGCCTTCACGCTGACAGGCCGCATTAGGCAGTGTGGCTTAATAAGCTCCTCAATGCTGCAGTTTGATATTAGCGTGACAGCTTTGCGTGTGTCTGCGCTTTAGAGCATGAACATGTGAGTCTGTGTCTGTGTACTAGCATCTGTATGTGTGTGTGTGTGTGTGTGTGGTGTGTGTATGGGGGGGGCGGTTCTGGGCTGTTTGTACTGGCTTACGTAATTTAATGTGTTTCACTGACCTGGATCCTGGATTCTTTAAAATCTGTGGTCATTGGAAAAATGCCTTCGTTATTCCACAAAGCAACGCAAGATCAGGTGCAATATCACTGACAAGAATGACACTTACTGTATAGAAGGTCCTCTGTTGTTTATTTTCCCCCTAATTAGTCTCAAAGCAGCCTGTCAAAAACACAGCATCAGGACACCATGGTCTGTAAAGGAAAAATTAACCTATGTTTCCTTGGAGGAGAAGGACTTCTCTCTAAAGGGTAACACCATCTGTTTTCATTGTCTTCAAGAATCCCCCTACAATAGATATGATTTTACAAAAGTGCAAGAATGGCAATTAAAACTAACAAAAGGCCCTCTTAATGATCAAAACTGTGATTTTTGTTATTCCTAACATTTCAGTGCGAGGCATTTAATTTGCATTTAAGAGCAGCACTTGTGCACAGATTGGCTCCTGTGATCTGCAGTGCAGCATTTCAGTGAACAGCATTTCTCCTTATTACAGGCTCCATGAACCCGTGAACGTCAAAATAAAATAATATTGTCTCACTCCTAGCCATAAAAGCTACTACTGTTTTGTCACTGTGCAAACTCCATAGCAGAAGTTGCACATATCAGAAATCACCGGGTGCAATTCAGTCCTTTCTGCTTGGATTTAATCGTCGCCACACATTTAAAGTCACGTTGCTTTTTTTCAAAAGCTTTCACGGCACTTTTTCCCTTTTTTCAATCCTTGTGTGAGAAGCAGAAAACAGCAGTGAAGCTGAGTGGCGGATTGAATTAAGCCGATATTTACAGCCGAGGCAAGCCCTACATTTGTTTTAGGAGAGAGGCTTCCAGAAGGGCACTTTGGCAGTGCGGTGCCTTTTGATTTGGGGACATACATTAACAGTCCAGACTCCAGTGCGACCTATTTCAGTCAACGCTATCTACCATTATAAGAAAATCAGCTTGCATGGCTGTCGTTCTTTACAGAGGTCACAAAAGCCTTTGTTTTAAATTTAGCGATCTTTATCCTCCACATTATAACATGTTTTGAGGTCTGCTCATAAGGGGGAGGATGGGGAAGACTTTCAGGGGCCTGGACACTAGGGGGTGCTCATGAGTGTATGAGTGAGGATGATGGTATTTCAGGGGCCTGGACACTAGGGGGTGCTCATGAGTGTATGAATGAGGATGATGGTATTTCAGGGGCCTGGACACTAGGGGGTGGTCATGAGTGTATGAGTGAGGATGATTGTAACTTTGGTTTGCAGAACAGGGGGGACACAGTTGAATTTTTCCTGGCCCCAACCATGTCTTTGCACGGCCCTGACTAACATAAATGACTAATTAACAAATTCATGAAAGATCACTTATGCTCATCCATCCATCCATCCATCCATCCATCCATCCTTCCATCCATCTATCCATATTCCATAACCGCTTATTCAGTAGAGGGTCATGGAGAGCCTGAAGCATAAGCCGGGAAGAACAGGACGCAGTGCAGGGGACACCCTGGATGTGATACCAATTAATTACAGACGCTCCTCTACTTGCGAACGAGATATGTTCTGAAAGGCCGTTCGTAACTTGAAATGTTCGTAAGTTGAAAAATTGTAAGTAGAGGAGCATCTGTATTGACAATAAAATGCATTTAATTATACAAAGATCTGGGCATCAAAGCTTATTCTACCATAATTATCCAACTCAAACTTAATCTGTTCAGAACTCAGGTTCACATCCTAAAAAGTTTGAGTTCTGATCGAATTTTCCCCATAAGAAATAATGGAAAACCAATTAATTGGTTCCCGGCCACAAAAAATTACACCTAAATATAAAAATGAACAGGATAAAACAAGAGCATACACTAAACACATCTAAGCACATTTATCAAAACAGTAATTTGTAAAGTAAGAAAATAAATGTATCCAACACTGTACGCTGTGCGTAACATTTTCTTCTTAATGGCTTCCAAAACGATAATGAATGTACCCCAACAATACCCCAAGCCATGCCCCAACACTGCGCCAACACTAGACTATGCCATGCGGTCCATTGTTTATTTTTATTATTACTCTGTATTCATTAATTTGTTCATATATCGCAAACTTTTAGGTTGTAACATTTGTACAACTATTGCATAACTTTTTAATGAGCAATGGCTAGCAAAATGATATAAAGTACAGTGTATTACCTGATACAGTATTTTCAAAAAAAAAAAGCACGATCACCAACAAGCTCTGCTACTACAGCAAATGCAAGGCTGACACTGAAGCGTTACCTTTTGTTTCCGCTCAGAGACGTGCCGTAAGACTCATTTCCTGGCGCGTACAATTTATATTAGGTCAGCGTTCACAGTTCGATTTCTGAGATTCAGATTGAGTTCTAGGTCTTTTTTTTCAAGTTCTAATGAGTTCAATTACTGAGGTACCACTGTAGTTGCAAAAATAGACCAAGTGTTTTTAGTAGATCAACTGAACAGCTTTGCTTATGCAATCTGCGTTTTAGCACGTGTACCTTTGCGTTTTAGTATGTGTACCTTTGCGTTTAGCACGTGTACCTTTGCGTTTTAGCCCGTGTACCTTTGTGTTTTAGTATGTGTACCTTTGCGTTTAGCACGTGTACCTTTGCGTTTTAGCACGTGTACCTTGCCTAAGTGAAGCCTCAGATGGTCTCTGTTTGCTGGTACAAAATGCCACATCAGCATCTGTGAGCATTTGCCCTGCATAGGATACCACAGACACCACCAACAAATATATCTCTGATAACGTTCTTGAAGTCCATTAGAGGCCTGAGAAGAAGTGAGAGCAGGAGAGAAGGACAGAAAAAAAAGTTATTTTATTCTATTTTCCTTTTCCGAAATATCAGTTACCATGATATCTATCAGGGACCTTTGCTCTAGAAATGAAGACGTTAATCCACGCAGGGTATTCTCTTCTACAACGCCACTTTGGAAGCTGAAACATATTTCCCAGAGCGCCTCATCTCAACACACTGCTGAACCTCAGTCAAGGGCCCCACCCTGCCAGGATGATGTATTCATAAGAGGAATTACTAGGGAAGGAAGCATCAGTGCACTCACTGCCATTAGCCCACCCTGTCCAATAAGCATTATGTATTAAGATGATTGCTGGGAAAATGGCTGCCCTCCCTGACCCCCCCCCCACTACCATAGCTGTGCTGTGACTGAACACAGGAGAAAAAAAAAAAAACATGTTGTACTGGTAAACCATAAAAAGAGATGTATGTCGGATGTCCTCAGCAATTAACTTGGGATCTGTCTGTTTATCCGGCTCATTTGTTCTGCTGGAAGCCCGAGTACTTCCTAGGAGGCACAGGGATCTCTTATCTCTTAGGGTCATTTTCACGAGTAGAGCCTGCCGGGAGGGGGAGGGGGCGATATGGGGATGAGGGAGGGGCAGTTCATCCCAGGTCTGCTGGAACTACCATGGCTGGTGTAGACATTTTTCAAAGCAGTACATAGAAAATGGACGCCCCCCCCCCCCCCCGAGATGTGGCAACAGTGATTATCAGATTACCGGAACTCATACTCCGAAGATTGCAAAAAAGGAAAAGTATGTCATTATACCATTAACATTTAATTTATTGCAGTAGGATGACATATTAGTATCAGTGTGTAGCTCCTCAGGCTTTTGTGCCTGAGGCCGGAAGGTTGCTGGTTCGAGCCCTAGCCTTGGCGGAATAATTATATCGGTGTGCCCTTGAGTGAGGCCCTTAACCCCCTGGGTCCATGGTTGCTAGGCATGTTCTCACCTATGCGTGTCTGTGTGTTGTGGAGAGCAAGATGGGGTAGGTGAAAAAAGAATTTCCCCATGGGGATGAATAAAGTATAATTATCATTATTATATAATTTATGTTACAAGAGCAGTATGGTAAGGGGTAGACTTAAACAAGTGTCAGGACCCTGCCGCTGTAGCTGCCTCCGCTCTGCACAAGCCTGGATAGCACGACCCCGACCGGGGGGGGGGTGCCATACGGGGGCCTCCGTACTGATTCATGGTTTGGGAATCCCTCCCCGGATCAGGCTGACCGCTGAGCTGACAGTGAAAGTCTGGAGGATATGCCGATTATACTCTGTTAATAGGAGCAAAAATTAATCAAGGCTGGAAAATTTGAACAGCAGTCAATGTCTATTAGAGGTTCACCTGTCTTCTATACCACCATGGGGGGCTACATTACATTTTGTAGATAAGGTCCCTGCAGATAAATCAAAATTCGTTATTATAACTAATCTGAAGGATGATTCCATTTCGGTAATAATATAACAAATGAATGTAGAAACTAAAAAGGATCTAGAACCTTCCATTGTGTCATGGTGGGATGATCTTCTACAGCTGCCTTTCATGACCTAAACTCCCATCAGCGTGCCATCAGCTCTATGTGAATTTAAGCAGATGTCAGCGTGTACTGGGGACCCACATGTAGATAACCTGTAATAATCAGCGGTGGTGGCCAATCGAAACGCTCCCTGTGTTAATGACGCCATTATTCCTGATGTCAAGGAGATAAGCTCCGCGGGGGATTCCCGGGGAACCCGTTCCTAGCCGATATGCTGATCTCTGAGGAGCAGAGTAAGCGCTAGCTGTATGGCCCGACTTTGTGCTGATGAGTGTCTGTGAGCCCAGTTCCTCCCATCTCTGCCCATTGCAGAGCGTGACAGTGCTTTATCACGCACACTAATACCCATACAATCACAATGCTTATCCCAGCACCCTGGCCATTGGGAATTCACCCCAGCGGGGCCACGTTAGGAGCGTCTTGATTGAAACGTGTTTTTCTTTTTCCCCTCAAGGTCCATTTAATCACCTTGCTGACCACGCTTGCTCCCAGAAGGGAAGAAGATATGTGAAGATTGCATGAAATATTTAGCGTGACTGAGTGTGCCTCCATTGATCAGAGTGCTGTAAGAGAGCATTCTGGGAAAGACGGCGTAACCTTCGTGGTGTCTGAGTTATGCCAGGGATACGGAAAGGGAAAAAAGGAGAAAAACTAAGACGTAGGAGCCTGGGGAGCCCAGGAAATGAAACCCAATGTGAAATGTCAGTGTTATGGGAAGTTCATCACAAACCTGCTCCTTTATCCGTCCATATTCCTTATTAATAAAACCTGAAGAATGCAGACTTCTCAAAGACAGACAGGGTCCTTGCGCTGGTGACTTGAGATATGATAATGCACCCCCCCCCCCCCATTTTACTGCCCCTCTTCTACAGATTTGACTTATTTCCACTAAATTTAACTAATATCTGAAGCTGGCAAAGACAGGGAGGGTATCGGGCAGGCTTGAGATGTTGGTGTTTCCAGAGGAGCAGAGTGGTCCCATAATTCTTATATACAGGATGCTGTTCCTGCTAAACTTTATACCATTCCCATTTTTTCCCAGTTGATCTTCCTCTTGTCGGAATATCCCAGATGGTATTCCAATAGTGGGGGGGCACGTTGGTGCAGTGGTTAGCACTGTTGCCTCTTGCTTCTGGCATGTGGGATTGAGTCTTTGCAGTCACTGGGGGGAACCAGATAGTCCATGGCAGGAGGACATTCTGAGCTAGGACAGGATTTGTAAGCTAACATTTCAGTCAAAAGGACCTGGATTTCACTTAAGCACCGAGTTCATGCTGTGTGCTGATTGGTCCGTCTCCTATAATTATGCACATACCACTAATGTTAATGGGAAACAGCTGGATACGTCTTTCGATTAAGGAAATAAACCAGTCAGAGCACAAGAAGAACTGAACTATTTAGCCAAGCACAGGAGCCTTTCAGTTTGAAGCTTTTTTTTAAAGCCCAAAGTGTTCCTCCCTGACGTGGATTTGGTGGACGCCCTATTCCAGGGGTGGCCAATCTTACCCGCAAAGGGCCGGAGTGTGGCGGTTTTTCGCTGCAGCTCCCTAATTATATTACTAATTAGAGGACTGATTGGGTTGGTTCCCCATCCTGGGTCCTACCCATAGCCTCCGGAATCCAGATCCCCCACAACCGTGAGCAGGACAAACAGTTACAGGAAATGTATGGGTGGTATAAAAGAAAACCAGCGAAGTTTATCACTTTAGCACATGTCACACTCTTTAGCTGGCATTTTGCACCCCCCCCACTTCCAGAAAAGCCCGAACCCTCATCCTGAACTTATAACTTACTACATTTACACAGGATCGACATTTTGCATACAAAGGAAATATAGTTGGGCAATTCCCTCAAAGTACAGTCACTGTCAGCAGAAGATCACTTTGACAAGTACCATTGGATTAATTTGGATTAATTTAAAAAAAAATCTTTGATAAAAAAGCTCTTACAAACAAAAAAAGCACTTCAATTTTAAATATTCTTATTTTTAGTCATTTTACTCATGGGCTTTCCTTTTTACAATAATTCCATTCTTAATTTCCTATGCCATGACCTGACCAGTGTTAGAAAGCGTCATCTTTGAAAGAAGCCATCAGGAGGAGAGTGAATTATCTTTATAACCAGGAAAAGATGGGCCCTTTGGGAACTGTCAAATTTTCATAATTACATTTCTTTGAACTTATTGCACCGACACCAGTACCTGAGGGATTTCTCTATTCGCTGGAAGCCATGAGAGTTCTTTAATGGGTTGAAGTGGCCCACGCTCAAATGATCAGCTGCAGCTCATATTTCCTCACTTCCTGTCATGTGACCCAGCCGTCTGCGTACTGCTGGTGAGAGACCTGGGTCTAGCTCTCGGTGGCTCTAAGGTGAATTCTTCAGTCTATAGGTAGATGTTTATTTTACACTATTTTTTTACGGTGGTGCCTTTAAAACAGTTAATTAGACTTACATGTCTAATTATTAAGTTTATCCGATTAAATTTATATGAAATAAACTTCAGCATTTGGAAATAATAGCTATTTGCTTGATTTTTGCATTTACTTGTTTGACGTCAAATTACATGCTATTGTTATATGGTTTCATAAACGCATGGAAAATACAGTGGGCTAGCTTTGGTAGTAGAGTGGGGGAGTGCTATGCTTGATATGATTTGTGGCTGATGGGAAATAGCTTCAGTTTTTATAAGGGCCTTGAATTTGACCTATATAAATGCGACAATTACTGTGGTCTGTGGTGTGTTGGCTCCCGCCCAGGATTGGTTCCCGCCTGTTCCCGCCCAGGATTGGTTCCTGCCTGTTCCCATTGTTCCTGGAATAGGCTCCGGGGCCCCCGCAACCCCAGTGGGGAATAAGCGGTTACGATCATGGATGGATGGATGGATGATGCAGCAATTAATAGTATCAATCCTGAGACAGTGTCTGTCTGCCTTATCAACCGGAAGGTTGTGGCTGGCATCAGCATTTAGGAAGCGAGCATCAGCTTGGCAGCATTTCTGGGCCCCGCCCCCCGTGGCTCTCGCGTCTGATTGGCCAGAGATAGCCGCACTTATTGTAGCCCCTGTGCTCTGATACTTTAGCTCACATGACGTGGACGTCAAACAACTTCAGCAGATTCTCCAGGGCTGTCCTCAGATCTATGAGATTAAAAAAAACTCCTGTTGTGTTGAATCTGTGGAATAAGGACATCCTCTTCTTTAAAATGTGCTGAGATGATGGACTACAATTACTGCTGATGAGCAGTGAAATCTTCAAGGATGTTTTTTAGACACTTGGAGCCTTCTGTGGAAAATATTAGAATGAATGTAAAATGATCTGGCAGTTAAACCTTTCAATTCTCTGTTGAAGGTTATTCTATTAAGGAATGCAAACATTTGGTTGTGTAATTATTATGAGGATTTATGTACGAAATCCTGAGTATTAGTGTGAATTTTAGTGTGAACCTTAGCTTGAAAATGAGAGTTAATGATCTCTCAGGTTTCATGATGTACCAGATGGCTTAGACTTGTCACATCCTTGTCACCTGGAGAAAATGTCAGTGACAGTTTACATGGCCCCAAATGTTTTATACAGGCCAGACTTCTTTTCGATGGCATGAGATGGTCCATGTGAAGTGCATGAGGAACACAGACAGATGCTGACCGGGAATCTGAATGCCACCCAAGGAAGCTGGGTGACACTGAAATCACACCAGTGACCGTCGTGTCACATTTCCTTTGATCACTTTTTTCTGCTATAAGTTTCTTCTTTTTGGAAACACCAACAACGCATGACAGTATATGATGAATTGCATCTTTGAGGCAGGGGTGACACTACAATATGTTGTGGGGGATTTCGGCCCCCACAACATATTGGGCCCCCAACCCAGACCAATCTAATTACATTGTCACACCCTGCCCAGCCGATCCTCCTGTTTCCTTTCCCATTGTGACCCTAACGAGCCACGCCCTGTTTCATATTAATCTTACCTCTTGTTCCTGCCCCTCTGTGATTCACTCCAGCTGCCTCTTGTTCTGCTCCCTTGTTAGTCTTTGTATAAAAGTGCTTCCCGGTCCATGCTCTTTAGTCTTGCCATTAACATGTCGTGACGTCAGATCTGTGTGTATGCCAGAGCCCTTCCCTGATCTGCCTCCCAAGCTTTCTGACCCCCACGGTCTGTTTTGTTTCTGAGGCCCTGTTTAAAATGGTCAAATAAAGCCCTTCTTCTTTTCCCCAACTACTGCCGTTGACTCCGTGTGTTCGGCACCTAACCCCCATGACTGTTCATCCTGACTCCGCCCCCTTTAGAGCGCCTCTGATTTGAGGAACATCTGATGTTTACCATATATTCACTTGAATTGCTTGGTTTTCTTCCACAATATGAAAAAGTGACTTCAGAATTACACATTATTCTGGAAACATAGTTGCTTGCCTGCTGGTTTGATACAAAGCAACTCGCACCTCTTTATGTACCGTTTAATTAGCTTTCCTCCGACAAAACACCTCACTGCTGGGCGTCTGCCAGGATTTGAACCAGCAAGGTAGCAGATAGCGCTTCCTGCCTCATTTCCACCACCTGCTGCTGTGTGGATAATGCCAGGGAGCACTGGAGCCCAGCTAGGAAGATCGTGATCAGGAGGTTGCGGTCCGACGATATCTGATAACTGTGAGAGGTTGGGACTGATGAGCCCCTATAATGGAACAAAGCGACAGAGAGGGAAATGTGCAGAGACCCCGTTTCCATGGTGAACACAATTCAGTCAGGGTACCACCTAATCAGTAAGGAGTCAACAAACAGATTAGATAGATAGATAGATAGATAGATAGATAGATAGATAGATAGATAGCCTCACACAGATGGAGGGGGGCACGCCTTAGCTTCAGGTCACACAGGAGCAAAGTAAAACAAAGGAGAATGCAAGACGCTGCATTTAGGAATATATTTTCTTTTAGGAATATGTGATTGTTATAGTCATCTGTGTCTGGGATCAGTGGGTAGGGATCTATTCTCTTCTCCGGAAGGTTGTGGGTTGAGATCCCATGACTGGGGGACTAATCGTATCATTGTTGGACCCTTGATCAAGATCCTTAACCCCAACTGCTCCAGGGATGGTGCAGGCTGGCTGGCCCTGCCCTCCGACCCCAGGCTATCCTAACCCTAACCCCAGGCTATCCTCACTTGTACATCCCTTTGAACAAAAGCATCTGCTAAATAAATAAACATAATTTAATTCTAACTTTTTATATGAAGAGCTGTGAGGCCACGGCGGGTCAGCATGTGGCTCTGTGGCTGCTCGCTTTAAGGGTTTGGATTTCAGCGAATTGGTGTCTGTGAACTGAGCACAGTCTTGAGTGAGTGAACATCCAGGAATCCTCACCAGTCTGTCTCCCAGCTCGCCGTAACCCTGCACTGGATAAGCGGTTGACATTCCGGGGAGGAAAAAATTTCCCCAACTCAGATATGAACCTGCAAGCTTGTGATAAAAAGGCCCATTTTGTAAGGCTAGTGCATGATTCAGGACATTTGGTTCCAGTTCAGTAGCAGGAAATTGCACCTGACCACGAAGGTCACATGGTCACCCCATTAATCCATGCAATATTCTCAGATTTTGAAAATGAATGAATAATTGATTCATTCATTAGTTGCAGATGACATTCGCAAATGTTAATAAAGCCCCATCTTCTAAAAACAGCCCAGTGAGGAAATCCTCCTGCCCCGATTCATCACGCCCAGTCACAGTGCATCCGTCTTCCCTCGCTGCCCCGGCAGGAGGGCATCCAACTTTTACTGTGCGATGGTGAACTATCCCACAGGTACGCAACCCCCCAGAGGGCAACCGAGAATGTATTTAAGGGGCGAGCTGAACTGAGGACGTTTAGTATCCATTCACCTAACACCTCACACGTCGCATGACTCACCTTGAAACATCACAGGATAACAAAGTCCATTCCGCTATGGCCTCTCTCACATTTTGTAGATTAAATAACTGAAAAAAACTCAGACCGGCTATATATTTTGGGGTTGAGCGATCGCATCTCCTGCCACATGTTTTGAACTTGGTCTGATGCAGCGAGGATTTAAATTATTGGCAAAACAGCAGTGAGCTACAGGCCGGTCACCTCCCAGGCGATGCTAGGAGGTTGTCGGGGGATGTTGATTGTATCCAAGGACTCACCTCACCCCTTCTTAATTTTCTGTGCCGACGCGTGACCTTAGTGTGGAACATAGGGGGGGTAGCCTGCAGAGCATGACTCGCATGAAGAAGACGGCCTTTCACCCTCCCAGCCCCCTCTTTGATGGTTTTTTTCCAATTACCTCTCATTCCCCAGGAGATAACAGCCAATTATTCCCACTTAACCCTCTAAGATCATGCTACTGTCCTAAAACCCAAACAGCACCTAAATCAGACTCTAACTTAGGAAGCTAACTTGCTATGTTTTTAATTAGGAAAAGTGTCACGCAAGCCATTTTTTGCCATTCAGTTACAAATGCTGTCCGAAGATATACATTTACTGGGTGATGTTATTGACCAGTAACTGCTGTGGACTGGTTGTTATCCCATCTATCAGTCTTCCAAGCATTTATCCTGGTCAGGAGTTAGGAGCCAGATGCCTTAATGGCCGTTGCACCAAATGCAAATAGCCTTTAATGACCATCTGACTGGCATCCCATCGAAGGTGTCTCCTGCTTTCTGAACTGCAATTCCCGGAATATCCTCCAGGCTCAATGCAACCCTTTCCTGGATAACAGAATGTGGAACCTAAAGTTATCTCATTTATTTCCAAATCACCTAAAAGCCACGTAACCCAGGAAGCAATGTTAATAGAGGAGGAGGATGCAGTGAGAATGTCAGTCATTACCAGGAGAAGTCTTATTTTTTTCTATTTGTCATCTTGCAGTCAAATCTTATTAAACTTCATGGCAGCAAAACTGTAGCAGTTCAGTAGCTGGGCAGGAATAAATAATCAACAAAACTAATTTCAATTACTGGACATTTTATGCAAAATATGAGGTGCTTGTGGCTGTCTTACTTTTACAGGATTCTAACATTAGTACCTATAAAGCTAATGGCACCTTGAGTGCTTTAGGCTGTTTATAGTTACACTATAAAGGAGGAAATAGTCCCTTTCATAAAGCCAAATTGTCTTTGGGAAAATAATATCTTTGAGCACCTTTTTACCCAGTGCGCACTGCAGTTTAATGGTCGTTTTTGTACACGCTGCACAAGAGCCAATGATTAAAGGGTCATGTTCTCTACAAATAGAACTCTGGGGAATAATTATAACAACTCATGTCACTTCACAAAATGCAGGGATGTGATTCTTTTTGCTAAATAGATCTTTTAAGGAAGAGTGGTACATAGAGTTCATAATGTAATGACTAATCGTTCTGCATTAGCTAAAGCATCCATTCTCTGTCTTCCCTTGTTCATTTCAACGTAATGGTCTAATTATAGTTTATTTGCAGAAACATCATGTGGTAAAATGCTTCGTTGCATTGTTGTTTTAATATCATTTTACTGCAGTAGAAGACTTTAACACCCGTTACTAAAAGATTAATACGCATTGACTCTCAGAAGTTCTCAATAAGTGCAATTTTCTCTGTCTGCCTTGCATAACTGCTCATCAGTTTCTGGGTTGTGGTGAGCCAGGAGCTCGTGGCTGGATGCACAGGCAGGTTACCCAGTGCAGGGGCCCCTAGAGCAGTGGCAGGTTACCCAGTGCAGGGACCCCTAGAGCAGCGGCAGGATACCCAGTGCAGGGGCCCCTAGAGCAGCGGCAGGATACCCAGTGCAGGGACCGCTAGAGCAGCGGCAGGTTACCCAGTGCAGGGGCCGCTAGAGCAGCGGCAGGTTACCCAGTGCAGGGACCCCTAAGCTGAACTTTCCGTAGATCCCTCTTCTGGCCCCTCTCCCCAAAATGATACAACCATTAACTTTAAAGCTATTAAATATTAGTAACTATGAAATTATTTCTAGAATGTCAAACGTTATCAAACGGTATCAAACGTTAGCAACCACACCAGGAAAAAAGAAGTTAGCATGGCTGCTCTGGCCAAGGTCACAGGTACGATCTTCACTTTCTCGGCATTGAGAACCACCCCACCAAGCCTGTTCATTATCCCCTGGGTAAGAGGCAGGGGGCACCCTGCATGGGATGCCTGTCCATCGCAGGGCACACATATACCCATGGCAGGTCACATACCCGTGGCAGGTCATTTCATCCTATTTTGCATTTATGCCGAGTATCCTGTATATACCTTTTTGCACATGCACACTGTTGCTTTAGTTACATACATGCCTCATTTTTTTTCATCTTTATGCTTCTTTTCTTTATTATTACACATACATACATACATACCTACGTACATACAGCTTAGGTTAGCTTATCAAGGGAACTTTAGAAACACTGGTTCACATAACCTTACTCATCTTGGGAGGAAGGCCACACGGACAGAGGACGAACACACAAACCGAGCCCCAGCAGGAAATGAACGCGTAACAGCAGAGGTGTGAGGCCTCGGGCTCTTCGTGCCGCCACACTGCCCTTCAGCGAAATCTCGTCTGGCCGCAGAGTGGGCTCTGACTCAAGGCTAATGAACAATATTCTTTCCATTCAGTTGCTTCCTTTAGCCGTGGGCAGTAAAATATCAAAGAAATCGATAATGTTGGTGTCAAGAGAAAACACACACCAGTGTTTGATACAGTTTGGTTTGATACAGAGTCATAAATCAGGATTGAGCCCTTCCCAAGCAGTACTACATGAACAAGTTTGCCCCAGGAAGTGCTGTACTAGGTACTAGTTAGGCATTATTCACAGTAAAATAACTTCCATCCTGTCAAAGGAATTTGGGAAAGTTTCATTAGAAGTGTTATATTTATATGTTGTTATGATTATTTGATGAGAGCGGCATGAAATCCCTTGTGCTCAGCTCTTCCCAGACTTAGAGTTCAGCCATTCTATGATGAAAGCTTTGTGAAGCTACACGCATCCTTGTGCCGTGTGTGATTATCGTTTTGTTCATACACAATTACATAATGCACATATACACAAAGGCTATAATAGGGGGCTCTTCACCTCTGACTGTTCAAACTGGGCACTGACACCGCGTGCCACATAAACGGCGTTAGTGACCATGGCGTAGATTCCCCGACTTTCCAGCACCCTGCTGGGCGAATGCAAGAACATTATTTCACCCGAAATTCAGAAATTTTGTATCGTGTTGATGCCAGTGGAGAAGGCTGTCTTTGGCAACAACTTCCCGAAGAGCTCATTTGGGTTGAGATGGAGCAGGACGACCATGACGTATGGTTGGCATCATCGTGATGCTCATCGAACCGATCAGCAGCCATTCGTGCCATGTGGACAGAGGCACTGCCATTCTGGAAGATCCTACTACCCATCTTGTCCCATTCATAGAGAACATGGTGACTCATCAGACCATATGACCATTCTAAAGTACATCATTTCCTGTGTTTTTTTTTTCCTACACTTTACTCACAAAAGTTTTCTTTTGGTGTATTTTTAGGTGTGAAAAGGGGGTTTACATACTGAAACCCCTGCACAGTATGCTTCAAAGTGTGGTTGACATTTGCAGCCAACCGATTCAGAATTCTTGGACTTCCTTTCAGGGTCAGACTGGCGACAAAAAGCAGCCTTAGAATTTGCTGCTGAAGGAGGGAGGGTGGATGGGGGGGGGTGCTTTGGTCCTTCAAAGAAATAAAGCATTAGCCATTAATCATCTCCTGCGATCAACCTGGAAACACGCTGAGACCAACCAACGATCTGGGCACCCCTGGTACATGGGTTATATAATACTGGGGTCGGGGAAGAAAGCCCGGCCCTTATAAAAGTGCCCCATCGGGCAAATTCCCCAATTCCCCAGTCCGCGCCTGCTTCTTTTGCATCTTGGAGTAAATAATAGCAGAGGAGAAGTGTGTTCTGTCATCCACAGCTGCCAGTAGCTGACCTGTCATGCCCCGTACATGCCAAGTTAACCTAAATAATGGGCATCTGGGCCTGCCCAGCATATTAGCATGTTAATTAAGCCCGGAATATGTGTGTAGAAGCACCTGCTTTCACTATGTTTCATACCCATTGTTTACTCAACTGTTTCCGTCATTTCCTTCCTCGAGTTACTTGTAGGCTCTGCAGAACTGTAACTGGATCGGATTATGTAACTACAAGCATATTGATACCTGAACAGCTACAGAAGTATCAGGAAAACTCAGGCAACAATATAACAGGTACCCGGCAGAAAATTAAACTGGGGAGACAAAGAGAAACATCCCCCAGTTTGCAGGAATATCAGGTAACAGCAATGTGGATTATCTCCTCTCTTACGGCACAGAATTGGCATAACTTCCCATTAGATCTGAATGAACATTTATTAAGTGAATACATTTTCATCTGTAAGTCTCATGTAGCTTACAAAATAAAATCAATTATTTTATTCTGTAGAAGGACTTGCACCATCTGGTGGTAACAGATAATTCTGCGAGAATCTCTCTACATCAAGGGGAACGTAAGGCTTCATCCCAACTTCCCACATTCACTACTTCATCGTCCATTTTCCTTATCACTTATCTTGTACAGGGTTATACCAATTACATTATGCTACTTATTTAGAGCCCTCTATTTCATGTCAATTGGTAATATTTATTAGTAAAACACTCATTTTATGACATGTTTTGGTTGAGGTACGCGAGTATAAAACATACAGATAAATTATTATTAAAGAGGAAGAGTCATGTCTGTGAATCAAAAGAAGGAATGCAGTGGGACAGAAACTTAGCCTGATTTCCCAGCTCTGTCCCAAATACCTCAGCTGTCACACTATTTTCATCTCTACACTGCGGTCGTGTTGGTTGTCGTCACCAAAATGCAACAGCCATAATGACAGCTAGCATTTCTAAAGAAATAAGAACTAGCTTTTTATATTATTAACGTGATAGACATCTAAACATTTTGAGACAAAATAAATACAAATTAAAGCAAAAAGAGTCCATCTTAGTTTATTAGGCAATTTCAAGTGAGCTGCACCATTGTTCACATGTATTTTGGTATTAGAGGGACAATAAAGTAACTGTGAGCACCGGCTATTACTGGAAGTTGCTGCTTCATCTAGCAAATTGCTGCCATCTACTGCCAAGGGTGCAGACTGTGTTGGTTTTACTCAATATTCCTGCTTATTGTGAATTGATTTAGCTTCAAACTCACTCCTGGCAAAGCACAGCATTCAAGAGGATTTATAAATGAAAGAGCAGTTTATTATGCAGCAACTAAATCCCTGGACACAAAAATGACGGATCCTGGAAGCGGCCCCTTAAATGCTGGCGAGACACAGGGATGCATTGGTACCACCAAACCCAAAGGAATTAGTGAGGGCGACCCGACGGCCCTCCGTTCTCCATGGCTGGGCAGTGCAGGGCACATAGTTCAGGTCAAACTCCGGGTCGGTCCGGTCCAAGTTTAGCGTGGGGGGCAGGGTGGCATGGTAGCAAGCCAAGGCGGTGAAAGCTGCCTCCAAGGCGCCGGCTGCCCCCAGCAGGTGGCCTGTGGCACCCTTGGTGGAGGACACAGCCATGCAGTAAGCGTGTTGCCCGAAGAGTCTTTTGATGGCTGCATTCTCAGCAGCATCCCCTAGTGGCGTGGAGGTCGCATGTGCGTTCACATAAGACACTTCCTCTGGGTTCACTCCAGCATCGCGGAGAGCTGCAGACATGCACCTAAAAGTCAAGCAAATGTTACGTTTAGTCACTTTACTTCAAATCACTCCTTGTAAACCAATACGAATTCATAAGGCCTAAAAAGGAAAGTATTTTGTTTAGCAACTTATCCTTACTCCTTCTTAAAGACAATATCAAAAGTACATACTTTGTAAAAAGTAGGACATTTCGAATGTAAATAATATCCATCAATCCATCCCTTTTTTATTCCCACTATGCACGGTCACAGGGGTCAGGAACAAAAGGGCACAGGACAGGGAATAACCAAAGACAGGGTGCCAAGGCAGAGACACACACACACACACACACACACACACACACAGAAACACACGTACGCACACACACATACAGACACGCACGCACGCACACACACAGACACACAGACAGTCGTGTAATCATATCTTTTTGGGGACCACTCATTCATTTCTATGGGAAAAATGCTAACGCTAACTATGACAACCTTAACCCCTACCCAGCCCTAACCATAACCATAAGCAACCAAAGGAAATACAAGAGTTTTTGCATTTTTAGTTTTTTCATTGCAGTCATGGATCTTTATAAAATAAAATAAAATAAAAACCAGCACACATTCACAACTAACTACTGACAGTTTGGCACGGGGAGAACATGCAAACTCCCCGCATGTAGAACCGCACCATGTAAATAATAAATTAAACAGTTTGTCGTTCATTTTTTTCCCCCTAAAGTTACACAGATTTAAAGCAAGGTCCTGCAGAACTGAGAGGCGACTTCCTGTGTGTTCCTCTCTGACGGGACAGGGTCGGTACCTGAACGCCCCGCCCCCATCAGCAGTGGGGGCCGTCATGTGGCTGGCGTCCCCTGAGAGCCCGTAACCGAGCACCTCAGCGTATATCCTGGCTCCCCTGGCCACGGCTTGCCCATGTTCCTCCAGCACCATCAAGGCAGCCCCTTCTCCCATGACGAAGCCCTCCCGCTCCGGGTGAAAGGGCCGCGAGGACAGCCTGGGCTCGGAGTTCCAGCTGGTGCTCAGGGCACGTGCCCGCGCAAAGCCCGCGATGGCTAACGGACAAACGCTGGCCTCCGTGCCCCCGGCTACCATGGCCTGCGCGTCTCCATGAGCGATGAACCTGGCGGCGTCGCCGACGGCATGCGCCCCCGTGGTGCAAGCTGTGGACACGGCGTGGTTGGGGCCTTTCAGACGGTGCCTGATGCTGACGTGCCCGGCGGCCATGTTGACTAGGATCCGCGGCACGAAGAAAGGACTGACCTTGTTGTAACCTTTAGATTGGAACAAGCTGGCGGTGCGAGAGATTTCATCCAGGGGTACCATGCCCATCCCGACAGCCACCCCCGTGGACAGCTGCTCCTCAGGGCTGGTGGGGTGCCACCCCGAGTCCTTCAGTGCCAGATCTGCCGCAGCCAGCGCCATCACACTGGCTGGGGACATGCTGCCGATTTCCGCCCGTGTGGCAAACCTCTCCTCCATGAACTCCCCATCGCCGTCCCCTCTAGGAACACACGCTGCCACTTTGCAGGGAACAGTCCTGTACTCCTCTGGGTCCAGACTGATTATTCCACTCTCGCTACGGATCAAGCGCTCCCAGGGTATAGTGGTCCCGGACCCAAGGGGACAGACGAGTCCTATCCCCGTGATTACCACACGCCTCCGTGACCTGGCAGGAGGGGGCGCGCTGAAGTGCCTCACGTGGGAGTTTATACACATGAAAGCCTTTGCGTTTAAGAGTTTTGACTTGGGTAATTTCATAAGCAACTTTTCCCAACGTGATAATAAAACGATATGCATGTTGACATTTACTGTGGTGTCATAAAACCATTTCTGAAAGATAAATTAGTTTATATTATTATATTATATATTATATTATCCATATTTATTTTTATTTAGGGTATACTATTTTATAAATATTTTACGAAAACAATTAATTTGTATTTGTAGTTAGGTTAGTCAACATCAACGAATCCAGAGAATGCCATAACACATACAAAATTAACAAGGATTATGGAACAAGATCTGATTCATCGCTTCATTATATTTTTAGCTATTAACGGAACTAAACAAATCAGCTAAATTAGCTAATAGCCTAGTCAATCAGCTAGCTCTAAAATATAATACATACAGACCAGGCAGATGACTGTTACGCAAAGCCACAACATGTTTAACTCATCAGACACCCACGGTCATAATCGCGAACTAGACCGGAGGTACTTTTCGGCTTTAGAAACCCTCATCCGTTTGCCTGTTTCTTTGCATATAATATCAATCATATTCACTAAAACAGATTAGCATGTAATATTTATGTCTTTATGAATTTTTTTTTTGCTACAACTAAAGACAACTTACTTCAATTTATGATTAAACGAATGATGTGTTGATGTTTTTTTTGTTCAGGCATATTGACGGCCTCCTGGCTCATAATAACGTAAGTCGGACGGTATGCTACGAGGAAGAGCGAAGCGGAAAGGTGTCGCGGAGCGGCTTGTGCCTTAGAGCCGTGGTACCATGGCTGAATATCAGGGGGTCTCGGCACTGTGCGAAAACCCCAACGACGTATTCTTGGACGCCTCAAAACTGTTGCTGACTTATGCTGACAACATTCTTAGGTAATCCTCGATTTGAGTCTCGGTAATGGTGTGTTATGAACAGATTTTGTTTCACTTCTCGACATTGTGCCGTGTCATCTCCACAGAAGATGTACTGAGTTGTTCTGATAGATAGAACTCAAAAACAATTAGCTGGTTTCTTCGTTTTAGCTATGCAGTCCTGTTAACATTCATTTTGTAAAGGAAAAATATACTGCGTTTAATGTACCGCGTTTTGGACCGTGCCCATCTTGCTCTTAATGGCAGTGACCTGTGTCTGTCTGTAACGGTAATATTTGTGGATGCAGACCGCTTTAAATACGCGATAAGCGGTCTCTCACCTAATAATGGAATGAGCTTTTGCTTATGTTCTTTTATTCCCGAGGGTAATGAAACCTCAGGAATGGTCTCCTTGATAATTATTGTTCCTCCGTCCTAGCTGGAGCGTTTGTACTAACACTGAATCAAAGAATATGCGACACTTGTTGTTCTTGCGTGTAACAGCACTGGTGCATGCTATACACCATTACATTCATGCTGCTTTTATTACGTGATGAGCAGAGTGCATTCTTTACGAAGCAAATGTAGATATTTAAGCTCAGACTAACAAAACAGTCAAGTTCCGTATTTCTAGTGAGCAAATAAATGTACCCCGATAAGGTTTGACGCGAGTACCATTTGTATATTTTTCCACATGGAAGGAATCCAAACGAAGAGAAATACAGATCTATACGGATCGGAAACCCCACATTTTCTACCAGGCTTCTGCCTATCCGAGGAGCTGTGGAGTGTCTCTTTGAGATGGGATTCGAAGAGGTCATTTTAAGGAATTTTACTGACATTAATGTGTGAATATATAGGAAACCCAGAAGCTCCATAATACTAAAGAGTTGCATTAAAAACGTTTATATACACCGAATATTAAGATGTAAGGTATTTAGAGAATCGCTAGACTAACAGAATGTTTAAAGTTTTGAGGTGAAAATTCTTTAAAGAATCTTGATTTAATAAAGAGGGAATGCTAGTTTAAAATGCTGTTCCAGCATGCAGAATTATCTCTAACGTGCATGAAGAAAAGCATGTTTATTTAGAACTGTTTTATGATACCTTGGACAGTGTTTTGTGTATGTGACACATATTCACTGGTAAAGCATGTTTTGAAATGTTAAATAATGTGTCATTAATGTCATTCCAGGCTGAAACACATCTAGTGTTCCCGAAGACAGCCTCTGTGGAGCAGCTGAGGAGGATCCGGGAGTCCATAGCAGTGGAGAGGGAGCAGAGGCTCCAATTGGGGCAGGCTTCTGAAGCCGCCGCCCCCATCAGCAGCCAATCCCAAGCCAGCCTGACTGACAGAGTGCCAGCCCCTTCCCCTTCCGTCAGACCTCTGGCCGTCCAGCCAGCCGCACACGCAGTCCCTGTGGTAATGCTTTTCACGTGTTTTTACAACAACCAGTTCCTGTTAGTGAACCTGAAAGCTTGTGATTCCCGTTTTTGTGGTTCACATAACGTTCACAAAAAAAATTTTGGGGGGGGGGATGGGGACAAAATTATTAGAAAGTTATTGTAGGGTCTCCAAAGAGGTCAGTTAATTTAAGAGCTTGTTAAATCCAAACAATCGATGCAGTCCATTATTCCCAAAGTAGGGAAATGGGTCACGACAACCTGCATAAACCACATTTTCAGTTTATGGCTTGAGAATCTTGACCAGAATAGCCGACCTGGACCATCTGGCTGCTGGATCGCCCTCCTTCCTCTCGGAAATCGTGAATTGTGCCACGCCACTGAGTCTCACGCGACTCCCTGTCCCCCCCACAGCAGGAGAACAACATGAGCTTCTTCAGGACACTGCAGGCGAACAGCCAGCATGTCATGGTGTATGAAAACCCCGCCCTGCAGCAGAAAGCCCTTGCCCAAATCCCGCACACTCAGCTCCAGAGCGTGGCCCAGGAGAAGCTGGAGCAGGCCAGGAAGTCAGATCCAGGTAGGGATGAATCGCGAAGCGACGTGGCCAGTAGGGATGGACAAGTTTCATGAACCATTTGCTGTACTTTTTTGGACCCAGTAGATGGCGCTCTCTTCAAAAAAGCGCACAAAGCATGCCTCAACGCAAACTAAGAGCACCATCTAGTGGGGTCAATAAGCACAGCAAATGGTTCATGAAGCGCCATTTTGTCCATCACTAGTGGCCAGTGGACGTAGGGCTGAGTGAACACTAGGCTATTTGAAAAATCGTATTTAGTCACATTTGAGCTCCACAACACGCTTTGTTATTCATATTGGGGGAAAAAGAATGAGGGATGCCAGATGAGAGAAATCCATAACTGTAGACAGATGGTGAAGCTCAGTGGGAAATTGCTTATGCCTTCTGGCACCTGCCTGTTAACCCGGAGCTGTGAGCGGTTTTATTCTCAAAAAAATATGACTACTTTAAATTTGCTCACATCATGATTCTGCTCAGTGGCAGGTGGGGGTGGTCTGTCTTCTGTGGAGTTTGTTTTTGTGTGGCACAAACTGGATGCTTTGTGCATAGAAGTCTTACTCTCTTACTGCAGTCTCTGTCATTATCTCCAAAGGTGTTGAAGTATTTGTGTATAGAATCTGGCCCGACTTTGCTGGAATCATCTCTAGGTTACATGTGATAAGTGGTTATCTTAGTTGGATGTAAAGTACCATGCATTGTCCTTTGGTCCAACCCTACTTAGACGGTGAACGAAAATGCTGTTTAAATGACATAACGGTGTAAAACCATGGTATTGCGTCTGTCAACGTGTGTCAGCTTAGCCATTACAGAACCTCTCCTAAAATCACCCCAGTATTTGCAGCAACTGTCCAACACACGGGGGCGGCACGGTGGTGCAGTGGTTAGCACTGTTGCCTCACACCTCTGGGACCTGGGTTCGAGTCTCCGCCTGGGT
>JAODLC010000050.1:1342025-1362138 GCA_026781145.1 Hippopotamyrus pictus
TTGTTCCCTGCCTCGTGCCCGTTGCTTCCGGGATAGGCTCCGGACCCCCCGCGACCCAGTAGGATGAGCGGCTTGGATAATGGATGGATGGATGGATGTCCAACACACCCATGTATTTTTTGAGTCAACCAGTAGCACACCTTGTTTAGCTCATCAAAAAAGAGCCACACTAGCTCTTTTTTAAAAACTAAATTAATTAGTTTAGTGAGCTGATGGTGAAATTTAACTAATACACTATATGAACAAAGGTATTGACACAGCTCTTTATCATTAGATTCAGGTGTTGCACTCAGACCCATTGTTACAGGTGTATAGAATCAAGCACCTTGCCATGCAGTCAGCTTTGGAAACGTGATGGGTCGTACTGGAGAGCTCGGTGAAGTGTCGAACTGTCATAGGATGTCACCTTCGCAATAAGTAATTTTGTGAAATTTCTTCTTTTTATATTCCACGATCTGTAATTGATATTATTGCAGAAGAAGCATTTAAGACACGAAACACGAAAAATAACAGAGGGGTTGCCAAATGCTTAAAGGTCACCAGTGTCCTGTGCCACTGGACCCTGGAGCAGTGGGAATGTGTTCTGTGGAGTGATAGATCAGGCTTCTCTGTCTGGCAGTCTGATGCACAGGTCTCCCCTGCCTGACTGCACAGTGCCAGCTGTACAGTTCGGTGGAGGAGGGATAATGGTATGGGGTTGTTTTTCAGGGCTTGGGATTGGCCCCTTAGTTCCAGTGAAGAGAACTCCTAATGATTTTTTTGGACAAATCTAAACTTTCAACTTCGTGGGAACAGTTTGAGGAAGGCCCTCTTCTGTTCCAGCATGACTCTGCCCCAGTGCAAAAAGCAAGGTCCTTAAAGACATTGTTGAGTTTGATGTGAAAGAACTTGACTAGCCCACACAGAGCTCTAAGCTCAAGCTAGCTAGCTGCAAAGGACCTATATGCTTATGAATCTAGAATAGGATGTCCTAAAAGTTTCTTCACGTATAATGGCCAGGCGTCCCAATACGTTTATCCATATAGCCTGTGTCAGATGGCTGGGATGTCCTTGAGGAGCAGTTTAGGACCTGACGGATATTGATAACTTTTTGAAGAACTAATTCATGTAAGTTTTTGTGGTGGTGTTATTAATTTGTATATGCTCTAATGTTAAATTGTGATGTAATACAATGCCTGATATGCAGTACCGTGTATATCACCATCCCATTTGCCTGTCATTTCCTTTGTGACTCTTGGTGGCTTATTTAAAGTGACAGTGACACACCTTTGAATGACTCTTATTTTCAGATTGCAGTCTGACGGAGGACGACCTGCTGTTGCTGGAGCTGCTGGGGTGGTTCAAAGGCGACTTCTTCTCCTGGGTGAACTGCCTACCCTGTAGCCGCTGCGGGGGCAAGACCCAGTCCTTGGGTTCTCTGCCTCCCTCAGCTGACGACCTGCGCTGGGACGCCTCCCGGGTGGAGAACCACCACTGCACGGCCTGCCGGCTCTCCACAAGGTTCCCCAGGTTCGACACGGCTGTGCTTTCTTTTTGGTGCGATTGGCCAGGGTTCCGCCACGTCGTTCTGCCGTGTCGATAACTGGCTTTGTTATTTTAATTCCGTCGGCAGGTACAACAACCCTGAAAAGCTGCTTGAGACCAGGAGGGGGCGCTGTGGGGAGTGGGCAAATTGCTTCACTCTGTGCTGTAGAGCACTAGGGCTGGAGACCAGGTACATCTGGGACAGCACGGGTGAGTTCTGTCATCAGCAAGCTGACCAATTAGAGCACAGTGGGGTCGTCTGGGGGTAGGGCTTGAAGATCTATGGGAAAAAGTCATTTCAGTGCTCTTGGAATGGATATATACAGGCATGTGTCTTATGCAGGACCTGACAATATGATTGTGAGTCTCCTGTCTTCTCTTTGGGTCCAGACCACGTGTGGACGGAGGTCTACTCTCACTCGCAGCGGCGCTGGCTACACTGCGACCCCTGTGAGAATGTGTGTGATAAGCCGCTCCTCTACGAAGTCGGCTGGGGCAAAAAACTGTCTTACATCCTCGCCTTTTCAAAGGAGCAGGTAAGCAACGTGTGTCTAGTTTAGCTAGGTGTTATACTGTAAGAGCTGACTTGTTTTAGTTCTTGCACTTGTGATGTCTTCAAAATGTGTAGCATTCCATTAAAGGGGCCCTATTCTCATTTTCACTGTTCATAATTTAATTCTGGGGTTTACTAGAATGGACTTGCATGCTTCAGTGGTTCAAAAACGCATTTTTTCCTCATACTATACATCTCTGTTCACTCTGTCTATAACTGTCAAACACTATTAGATCTTTGAGCCCCACTCCCGATGAGCCCAGTGTGCTCTGATTGGTCAGCTTGACCTGCACCTCTCACCCCTGCCTTGCAAATCCTTCGATGTAGGTGGCCAATAAGGATCGTGTTACAGAAGTAAGGGCTGTAATTCCAACAAGGCCTTTCAGGCAGGTTAGAAAAGTGTGGTTTCTGTGATTAGTTACTCCCTTTGGGCCTTATGACTCTGCAAAACGGTTACATGCACATAAAGCTGTATAATCCACTAAATGGAAAACTAAGAAAGCACAATAGGGCCCCTTTAAATAGCACAATGTTTCTTAATCCAGTTCTCGGAGACCCCCAGGGGGTGTGTCTATGGGGGGGGGGGGTGCTGAAAAACACTGAAATAGCAGACCGATGACACAAAGCTCTGCTAGTCTCTCATAAACTCTAACCATATGAGTATCACTTCTGACCCGGGTGACTATGCGTTTTACTGGAACACATGCACGGCTCCCCCTACAGGTGGTCGACGTCACATGGAGGTACTCCTGTAAGCACCCAGAGGTCCTGTCCCGGCGGACGCAGGTTAAAGAGAGATGGCTGCTGCAGACCGTCAACGAGCTGAATGCTGTGGTACGCTTCGGGAATGCCTTGGGGACGGATTTTGGGACGTTAAATGCTGCAGTGCACATAGAGAAACGCCTTGGAGACAGACTCTGGGTCCTTAGAGGCACATGACTGGGGTCTGTAAACACACCTACCTGGGGGGATGCCGCAGTTTGAAGTTAGGTAACATAGTGAAAGAAAAAGCCACGATTTCAGTTATTTCAGTTTCCAACCGGGAGGAGGCCCAGGGCTGACCCAGGACACGCTGGAGAGATCGTTTCTCCCAGGCCTGGGAGCGCCTTGCTGTGCCTCCTGTGGGGCTGCAGGAGGTGGCTGGGGAGAGGGAGGTCTGGGGAGGTGGCTGGGGAGAGGGAACTCTGGGGAGGTGGCTGGGGAGAGGGAGCTATGGGCATCCCTGCTTAGGCTGCTGCCCCCGCGACCCGACCCCAGATAAGCGGCAGAAAATGGATGGATTAATGGATATTTGTAAAAATAAAATCCTTGCAGCTGGATCTCCTCTTCTAAATTAACATTGATATGATAAAACAATTTTCATCTGCATGGTTTTGTTCATTAAAGTGAGTCCGACTCATGGTGAAGAGCCACCAGCATCTTCACATTCTGATCTCCTCAAGGACAGAATGTGGCCAGTAAGACAGACGGTCCCTGGGTCGAACGTCCGAGTTACGGACAGCTTGTGCTTACGAATGGCCCGCCATGGAGCCTATTACATTAAACATTTTGGTTAAATACAGTTGTTCTTAATGACCATACATGCAGTCGGACGAATCGGCACAACTTGTCCAAGTATTTAGCAGGAAAAAAAACTGCTGTGTCACAGGGGTGTCAAATAGTGACATTCAGAACGCGAAGAGGAGTAAATACCATACAGTATATACTGCATAGAAAAGGGTACATACAGTATATACTGCATAGAAAAGGGTACAGGTATCGTCAGGGAACTCAGATTGGCCTCTATTCACTCTGACTGAAGTAGTGACTAAAGAGGCGTGACGATTAATTCACCGGTATGATTTATAAGCAAGATTAGCCATGAAATGGTAAACCTGCATATTCCTACCTACTTGTTACCGATATTATTTTAGGTCGGCATTGCATTTAACAGGTGGTTCAGTAGGTGGTGCTGTAGACACTCACTTCCAGGGCAGTGAGTTTGAATCTCACCCCGGCTCTGTGTGTGTGGAGTGTGCATGTTCTCCCCGCGTGCGTGTAGCTTTTCCCCAGACACTCTCTTTCCTGTGTTCACTGTGATGGCCCTTGCCTCATGCTCACTGCGATAAGCCCCTAATGACCACCCACTCAGGAAGCGTTTAAGAAGCCGACTGCAGTCACTAACGCGGCTCCCCCACGTCTCACAGAAGCAGCAGTCTCTCAGCCCGGAGAGGAGGAAAGAACTGCTTGAAAGACTGCTGGTGGAGCTAGTGGAGTTCATCTCCCCCAAGACGCCCGAGCCGGGCGAGCTGGGGGGGCGCACGTCGGGCTCTCTGGCCTGGAGGATGGCGCGGGGGGAGACCGGCGCCCCTGCCCTTCAGGTGGTCTAGCACACACCATGGAGACACAGTATTTCATTTGATTAGGTCTAATCTTGAAGAATTTTGTGATGTGGAGCCCGAGAGGGCTGGGTTACAGGTTGCCAATATGCTACCTTTCGGTCCATTCATATGTTGGCTTTCTGACACCAGAAGGCGGATGGATACGTCTTTGTTCCCACGGAGACGGAGAGGACCATGAAGCGGTTCCATCTCCAGTACAGCATAACGAAGAACCAGTACTGCCGAGTCTCCAGCGGCCAGGAGGCCCTGCAGGGCTGGGAACGGGGCGCCTGGAAATGGGACTCTGTCTTCCGCAAGGTGGAGAATGACTGGCAGATGGTGAGCGGCCCGACCCGGTGGTCTTTTGACGACTGTATCAGAGCCTCCCAAGAGAGTTCTGTCAGTCACATCTGCAGGAGTCGGCCTAATTGGCAGTGAGGCAGGCCTGGCTAAACTTCGGCCTAACCTCAGACGTCTTAAGTACCTTTTCACTAACCTCAGACAATCCTGGTCCTCGGGGACCCCCAGGTTGTCCACGTTTTTACTGTGACCTGAAAGAGAACAAAAATGTGGACTGTCTGGGAGTCCCTGAGGAGCAGGCTGGGAAACGCTGCTTTAAAGCAGCCGTCTGAAGAGAATTGTGAAGTATGGCAAGAAAAAGCAGCCATTTGCCAGGTTGGAAATTCGAGAAGCAAAGTTCTCACCTTGAATGAGTGACTTTCTTTGTCGCCTGAAAGTGTTACCCCTCATACACTAGGCATTAACATCACTTATAACACCACATGAAAGCTGTATTTTATTATTTTTATTTAGACTTGCTCATTTCAATTCTGCAGATTATGTTATTGCATTATTATTGCAATGTTATGTTACTTAAGAACATTAAAGAATTTTAAAAGGCAGTTATGGTATTCAGGTATAATAACTTGGGAGATGCTTCTGTTCCCAGTGGTCACCCTCAGTCTTTGGCCATGCTGCTCTCCTGACGCTGCTCTCCTGTATCCAGGTCTATCTGGCCCACACCGAGGGCTCTTCCTCAGGGAACCTCAGCTGGCGGTTTGACTGTGGACCCACCGGGCTGAAAATAAAGACGGTTTCGGTCAGAGCGTGCAGTCAGACCTTTCACTCTGGTCGAGTCAGCTGGAGAATGCGATCAGGCCGGGACACTGTGGAATTCTTGGGAGGTATGGCTGGAACTGGCAGGAAAACCTGCTTGACTTGGGCTTCTGAAACCTGCACTCGGAAGCAGAGTGCTTCGGCCTGTGGATGGTCCTGCTAAAATGAAACCCTGATATTTAAAATTTCCGTCAGGCAGTCCTTTTTCTTTTTTCCACAAACTTATTTCACTTTCTTCCTCCTTTAAGACGGGAAAATGCACTCGGCGCCGAAATTCTCTGGATCCACGGACCTCGTGGTGGAAGCGGAGCTTGGCGGAAGTGAAGGGGAGTCATGGCAACACTCACAGCTGTTCCGGCACAGTCTGAAAGAGGCGGAGGACTCCTCGCTCGAAATCGTCATAGAGATGGTGGAGGCGTGACGAGGAGGCCCCTGGTGTATGCAGATGTGGAGTGCTGGTCCTTTACCCCACCAGTCTCACGATATGGGTTTAGTTGCTTCGTAATTAAAGGGGATCAGAGCTATCCTTTCCACTTGGAACATTATACTTAACTTTTTCTGGGCCCCCAGCGTTTCACCTCTGGCCAGGAACGTGGCACCCCGCCCTGACCGTAGACCATGGGCTTGGTGTGGGTAAAACGCAGCCCCGTCTCATTTAATGGACCGTCGCATCAGTAGGCCTGTGTGGTGATGGTTCTTCCATGTTTGAGGGACCGGATTAATCTGCTGGAGCATGGCCACTGGTTATGAGGTGACTTAGGGGACAGAGTATAAGTAAATATCCAGCTCTGTTTTATTAAGCCATTAGTGGAGTTCTGTGGTCTGTCAGGTCAGCTGTGAATGGACATTTCCTCTGGTGTCTCGAGAGCAGTACAAGCTCTTTACTCATTGTTCTTCCTGAAACATTTATGTACCTGGTAACTATCACCATGCTACTGACATAAACGTTTATTTTGGATTTTGCTTAAAATACAGACCTGGTAATTCTAGTAGAAAATTGTAGCTAAAAATGTAACTTTTTTTACAGAGTCGATATATATATACAGTCATCGTTGGTACTATAACCTTATTTGATTATTGTGCTATGGTAACTAACTAAAGGTATTTTTCCAATAAAATCATAGAGGGGAATGCATTGCATGGATAGCTTTGTTTCGAACTTCAGTGTGTTCACACAACTGTTAAGACTTGGCAGGTAATGCACATTCGCCAAAACTGGAAAAGGAAATGGTGAAGAGGGGAGTTCCGTCACAGCTGGGGGGGCAGTAAACATTTTTATATAGTTACCCCAAGGTGACGTCACCCATAACTTATCGGAGGGAACCAAACCAATGCAACAGCAATTTCAAGTTTTGAAACCGATTGGAATAAGACTTGACAGATAACAGGTTGTGATGCTTTCGAATGTTAATGTTGTGTGTAAATATTACAAATTGCATCTTTTCGTGTTCTTGTACAAGGACCATTATTACCAACCGTGCGCAAAACGAATTTAATCGCGCGGTGGAAAGACGCGCTGACGTTTGCTCGTGTAGGAGCAGACTGAGGGACTCAGAAAGGAGGCCCCCCGCCTTCTGATTGGTTGATCTGCCGGCGCTCAGCGATGGGTGCTCAGGATTGGTCCATTCCGGACGGAGGGCATCGTCGCCGTGCCGATAGTGGATAGCCGGACGGAGGCATAACGCCGCTGTTATTGTTCCTGAATGAAAACTGCGGCGTCCAAAACATTTGTGTTTTTTAAAAACGTTATTATAAATGTATGCTTTTTAAACTTCGCTTGACGCGGTGAAATACCTGGAATAAAAATTAAAACGCTTTGTGCAGCACTTATGTCCAAGCAATTAGCGTGTCTGCTAAGGAAATCCAGGCCTCAAGCCGCCACGACGGTCGATTTTAACAAAAACCGTGAGACGCTCACCTCGCCGCGGCTACCTGCAGCCGCCCGCTCGGACGTTTTAAGGCGAAACGCGGCAGCGTAACCCACGACAGGAGAAATACGTCCTAAATGGGGCCGGTTTTTTAAAACGATTGGTTTTTATGAGCCGTCGGTAGGCAACAGAGTGGAATAATTTTAATAGAAGCATTTTTATCTTTGAAAACACAAAAGGAAGATGTCCAACGGCGCAGCGGGAAGCGGCGGCTTGACTTGGGTGGTAAGTTACGGTGACCGTGCCGCATAGTGCTGTATGTGCCGGCGTTCTTCACTCTCGGGCACCGTTAAAAAGCCCCTCTGCGAGTCGCCGGTGTGACTTTCAGCCGACCGGTAGCAGTCTGCGGCAGGCTAGTGTCCGGCATTGCGAGGTAAAGGATGGTGTAAGATGGCCAGCCGCACGGTGCCTCCACCGGAGCCGCATCGCTCCGGTGCCACTCCTCCGGGAGCGCTGTTTACATGCGTGGTACTCGCAGAGTTTAGTGGCCGAAAATAACCCCCGGCGGTGGGTGGATTTGTTTTTAGGGTGAACGCCTAAACTGAAACCAATGAATGGACCGCTTCTCCAAAACAAAAGTTCTTTGTGTTGATCGCAGGCTTTCTGATGTTTAACGTACATTTCATATATGCACATGTGCACTGGACAATCGGTCCTGACCCGGAGATGCAGCAGCATCCCGGACCGGCGCTTTGTGGCGGCGGCGGCTGCAACGTAGACGCGATAAAGACAATGGGACGGACGCCGGGCTGCGGGGACCGGTCCTCCTCCCCAAGCGCCGGTTATCGTACCCCTCCACCCCTCTACGTTAACTGTGGGGCTGGGGAGCGAGAGGGGCGGCTCCCACGCGAGACAAAAAATGACAAAGATTAACAACTTAAAAATACCGTGCCCAGCCTATGTTCCCGGGGGGTCCTTGGGATCCGGGGTGCGCTGCCGTACCGCCGAACACATGGAGCAACGCGCAGGATAACTTTTGCGGCTCGAAGGCGTTGAGACAAAGGACAGCGGCCGAAATAACGGGAGATTTGTATTAATGATGATGTTTCGGCCGCTTGCGTCAGTGGTGGGAAATAAACATTATCTGGAGCAGAAGACGCCTTTTCTTAGCCAACCCTATGTGATATAGGCGCAAAGCTGCTGAAATGAGTAAAAAAATTAAATTTAATCTTTTCCCAATTACTTGACAGTGATATCATGGGGGCATATTTTCGCAGTACATATATAGATAAGTTCGATTACCAGGGACTGTTCTATGAAGTAAGATTTTTCAGTTAGCTGGGTTAACTTAGGCTAGAAGCTTAAGAAATCCTGCTTTGTGGGGAATCCCGCGGTACTGAGGGTGATTAAGCATCAATACTTTAACGTCTGTCCTACCTAAATTAATTTCGACTTAATTTTCTCTTCCACCGCAGTTGTCTTCTCTATTGACTGCTGTTTGACTAATAATTTATGTATCACTTCAGTTAAGACACTTTCAAAGAAATACAAGAGCTGGGAAATCTACACAGACTAAACTACATTTTAAAGAGTATAAAACAAGTGTTTTACTGCAACACGTATCCCTGAAATATTTCTTAATACTATTGGTTTACAGTAGCCATCAGTCTTTATTGCTTGTTCTTTCAGTTGCTTTACATGACTGTAAAATATATTACAAAGTACTTATTGAAGTGTCTTGAATTATCCCTTGTAAATGTTTTCTTTTCATTCCTTTCTTGTGCTCCAAAAAACATGAAAACAAACGGAATTCAGCTTTATTATGAGAAATTCATCCCAGGCAACGTAACTGTCAAACTATGACAAGTTTGAATCCCTTTAGTGTTTGATCGCAGGACCAAGAGGTTTTTTATGTTGTTGCGAGTCCAGTTTTACAGCTAAGGATTGGGGGTCTCTGGAAAGTGAAGTCTTCCCTCTGGGAAGTGAAGTCTTCCCTCTGGGAAGTGAGGTTCCATGGTGTGGTAGGTTGCCATAATTCCTTAGCCGGGATGCACCGGTTGCATTTTTCTTGGATCCTGATTTTCTTAGTTTATTAATAGTTAGCAAACATTTTTTGACACTTCATTAATGAACTTAGCTATGTGTTGAATTAAATTGGTCATTCCAAATGTTTCTGGGGTCGTTCCTCCAGGCCCAGCTTTCCCTATAAGTGTTTTACCTCACCTTGGTGGTGGTGGTGGGGGGGGGGGTGAAGGGCAGGCGACTGGATGGAAACTGAGTTGGGGCTGTGGCAATCACGTCGCGATAACACGACGATTATATGGTGCGTGCACAGTAATCACCAGGGCTTTAGATGACAGGTGAAACGTTTGTCCGGACAACGGCTTTTCGTCACTTTACGGACATTTACTTACACCCACAACTTGGCAAGCGGATTAGTAGTGTGCCTGAGATATTAATGAGATGTGTATTATGATGCCCAAATGTCAGGAGTCTGTATAAATTCAGCGTATCTGTATGTTTATCTACGATATCTCCTCTTTCAAATGATGTTGTAGCTGATTGTCAGTCAGCATCGATCAAGGCGAAAATCTGCCATTTCCACTCACTCGCTGATCTATTGCTGCGTCATTAGCAACTTGATATTAACCTAGCGTGAATCTTTGGTACCCAGTTTAGGACAGAGACATGAGTCTTTCATTGGGAGATGTGTAGTATGTTAGTGTAAGTTACAGTGCTTGACGGTACTGTCGTCACCGACACTGTTTAAACGTGGTTCATATTTATGCTGTTTCACTTTTCTTCAGGTTTAATTTTTAGTTGCGTTAGATGACAGAAGTTCTGTGTTGTATATACCTTCTGCCAACTCGTTTACGCAAATCAGTCCTGTTATGTTTTGCCAAAACAGAAATTTGCTGGATGTTCTGTACTTTGGGCCTGTGTGTATTTGAGGCTAATTCTGGATATAATCTTTTCTTTTTCCCCCCCGAGAGTGAGAGGCGCTGCTGGAAGGGGATTCCCCTGACGGGTATCCCTGTCTTCCCGTAGAAGTGTGCGGGCATCGTAAAGTCTGTGCCACAGTCACAAAGAGAGAGAGAGGAGAGCCGAGGGAAATCCATGTGTTTCTTAACGAGCTGCTCACATGTTTGAAAACAGACCCTGTTTGATAAGAACAATGCCGCCAAGCGGGAGGAGGCGAACGGTCGGGGCGACGGTGCCAAAAGTGAGGATCCCAAGAAGGAGCCTTCCAAGAAGGAGCCTTCCAAGAAGATGTCCGTGGAGAGGGTCTACCAGAAGAAGACCCAGCTCGAGCACATCCTGCTCCGCCCAGACACATACATTGGGTCCGTTGAGCCTGTCACCCAGGTGCGTTGCGACGTTTTTCTTTGGCATCAGTCCCTATCCAGATGTGGGTTTGGGGTTAAACGTAGCTGAAGGCTTCTGCAGTCACTTCCGAGCCATCTGGGGTCCGGGCTCAGACTCCTAATCATAATTCAGAACTCTCCACAGTGTCGCTGTATAGTCCTGGGATTCTAATATTTTCTGCTGATCTGACAGCTTCAGAAAACTGCATCATGGCTCGGTGAAAATTTAATAATTTATTGCTTTTTAGAAGTGGTGATGTGAAAATAAAATCGCACGGCTGTCATCCCATAATCGTAACTGCAATTTTCATTTCAAAAACATGTCCCCTGTTTCAGTTTTCATCTTCAAGTATATCGGAGAGGCAGTGTCAGGATTGGAGTGTGAGTAGTTTCTTGTTAAGCATTTTTGTGAGCAAATGCCCTTTCTTTTCTTTTTTAGCAAATGTGGGTTTTTGATGAAGATGGTGGCATGAATTTACGTGAAATCACATATGTCCCTGGATTATACAAAATCTTTGATGAAATACTCGGTAAGCCTCATTCGTTCATTCATTCTAGACATATTAATAGTGCTGTATATGTTTGAGTTTCGCCATATTGTGTCTCGGGGCAGGGTCGCTCCATATTGGTAATCTTTTGAGTATTTCCCTCCTGTGTGGCCTGTGATGTTTGATGAACATTGCGGCCTGATTCATTCCAGGTCTTCACCTGGACGATTAGTTCAACACGGCCGACTGGAAGGAAAGTGTTTGAGCAATATTTTTAAATTCTCTAGCGATCGACGTTGCTCCCTAGGCTAAACGTTACTGTGTAATTGTTGAAGAGGAAAGATGATATAGCAGGTTTCCGTTAGCCTTTTCGATCGTCCTGCCATCTTTCCTTCCACATACTGTCGTTGGGGTGTATCTCTGTAATTGTCACCTTGGAGACTTCCATGATACAAAGCGACATTCGCCGACTAGTGTGTCAGTGATGTTTGGGAATGGCTTGGAGCGTAACGCACAGAGATTGCGCAGTGGAGCTGTGTCGTACGGCCAGCCGTCTCCGTGTGTTCTGCTGAGTGACCTGAACGAGGCTGCAGAACCCAGTTATCTGGCTCCCTTTGCCTTTCAGCTTTGTGATTAAGGACACAGAGTTTTTTTTCCCCACAGGAAAAAACAATGAAATTCAGAACTGCAGGCAAAGTGCAAATGCACTCCGTACGAAAGAGCACCTCTGAAACGCCCCATTTTCCCCCAGAATCCGATGGTCTTTGTGATAAATGTTTTATAAACACTAAATAATGTAATATGCTCTGCCCATTATTTCCCCTGTGCGTAATACAAGCCTGTTTTCAAAAAACCATGTTGCTGGTATCTAATTCAAATTGAGCATACATTTGTCATAAAACAATAAAACTTCTCAGTTTCAACATTTGGTATGTTGTATTTTCAGTTAGATATTCATTTATATGATTTGTAAATCATTGCATTCTGTTTTTATTTACGTTTTATACAGCGCCCCAGCGTTTTTGGAAACGGGGTTGTCGCTTTAGTGCGATCACAGAAGCTGGGCAGCAGGAATCCCACGCTCTGATATCTTTGGTGTTACTGGCAGCATTGCGAGCTGCTGTTGGCAGGTCTATTCTGTGATGGATAGCTGGATCCAACATAAAATTTTAACTTCATCAGGGAAATTTAGCTGGTGTGTCCATCATATTCTTAATGGAAAAATATTAAAGTGCTTGTCTTTTTTTTTCCCCCAGAGATCACAAATTAATTTTGTTGCTAGATTAATTTTGGATGTAATTGTGATGTACCTGGCTCAGGCTCCAGGCCTGTCCCATGACCCAGACCGCAAAAAGCAGTTAGAAGATGGATGGATTGATAATTTTGTTTGTAATAAAAATGCAGAATGCTTGCCATGTTTTTAATAACCGATCTGTTTTTTTTTTCCCCTCGTTAGTGAATGCGGCTGACAACAAACAGAGGGACAAGAACATGACTAGTATAAAGATCACCATTGACCCGTGAGTGTTTGCCTGGCACATGCATCGTATCCCAGTGCAAAATCCATCTCCATGATCATTATCAGTTAGTGGGAGGTTTCACATCATGCATGAAATTATGTATTGTTTTACCTCCCAGGACCAGTCACTGTGGCTATAGTTGACATGACTCATTTGTACGTTGTTAATTGCATGATCGAACTGCATCTTCGGGGTTGATTTGTTTAAAAATTAGCATTTACTAATTGGTGAGAAGAACAGGAAATATTCTGAAGATGGTGCCAGTGGAGCAGGTAACCAAAGAAGAACCTCTGCACACCAGCCCATCCCCTGTAGCTGTAATGAGCAGCGCCGCGTTTCCCAAAAGCTCCCGTTAGCAACTTACGTAGCTGGACTCATTCAGTTGCATGGCTCCAACAATGTAAGTTGCTAATGTAGTTAGCAACCATGCTTTTGGGAAACGTACCCCTGGCCAGTATCTCATATTACATGCCAGTGTGCTCACAGCACAACTGTCACTTACAGTGCAATGAGCTTTTAGCCAGTTCTTCATGATTGCAACCCCCCCCCCCCCCACCCCCAATACTGTACTGGATAAGCAGGTGGAAGATGCATGGATAATCGCATTGTAGGCTCCTTCATTTGATCTGAGAGGCAGTTTGTCTATCTGCTCCTGTAAGGGAAAGGAAGTTGGGCATCGGCTTTGCCAAGCACTGATTTTATCCAGTGACAGGATGCTTAATTCGGGACCTCCAGTGGATCTTCGTGTGACTCGTCCAACTCCTTGTCTTTTCATTTCTCTCTTCCAGGGAGTCAAACACAATTTCCATATGGAACAACGGGAAGGGGATCCCTGTGGTGGAACATAAAGAGGAGAAGATGTACGTCCCGGCTCTCATCTTCGGCCACCTCTTGACTTCCAGCAACTATGATGACGAAGAGAAGAAGGTCACAGGTGGGCACGCCCGGCTGTCTTCACGAACAGCCTTAGAGTTTGAGTCTCTTAGGTGCTTCAAAGAACTGACTTCCCACGATTTCCTCTATTGGTTCCCCTTGAATTTGAGCCAGTGATTGACAGCTCTTGATCCCACCCACCACTGCTGTCGGGGGCCTCATTTCTCTCTCTGGTCGCCCTCTTGCATGTTGTGCTTCTGTGGACTCACAGGATGCTCTTCCCCGTGCAGGTGGAAGGAATGGCTACGGCGCTAAACTCTGCAACATTTTCAGCACGAAGTTCACTGTGGAAACGGCCTGCAAAGAGTACAAGCACAGCTTTAAGCAGGTAGGAGGTCCTGGCTTGCAGTCCTGTCTCTGTCCGGAGGGGACATGCTGGTCGACGACTCAAAAACAAGCCAAACAGGTGTCCTTGCTCGATGTAGTGTGAGTCATAAAACTATTTAAATGTTTTAGGCTGGTTGTCTCTTCATAGGCAGAAGGTAAGGGGCTATGATCGATGCTCTCACTGGTTGTTTCATCACTCGGTCTGGTGGAGTAGCATCCTCACTAATGTGGGTCACAGGCCCTATTTGTAAGGTTCACATAGAACTGGGCCGATCCGCTTCTGTCTTTGCTTCTGTATTGATCAGCTGATTCTTTGTGGCTTTAACAGCTGCCTATAGATGCCACGTGAGCTTTTTAGACGTCGATTACGCAGCCGTGTTAATTTCTGTTGTTAAATTGGCTTTGTTACTCTCCAAGACCTGGACGAACAACATGACCAAAACAACCGATCCCAGAATTAAATATTTTGACGGGGAGGACTTCACGTGCGTCACATTCCAGCCAGACCTGGCCAAGTTCAAGATGGAGAAGCTGGACAAGGACATAGTGGCTCTGTTGACACGCAGGGCTTACGATGTCGCCGGCTCCTGCCGAGGGGTTAAAGTCCTACTCAATGGAAAGAAACTGCCGGTATGTTTCCAGCTGTCTCTTGTCATCCCTCATTTACATTTATTTAGCAGGTGCTTCTACTCAAAGTGACACAATTGAGAGAGCAGAGTGTCAGCAGTTGAGATTAAGGGTCTTGATCGAGGGCCCAAAGGTGAAATCACTCTGCCGGCTATGGGATTTGAACCAGCAACCATCTGATCCTGGGCATGCAGTCCTAACATGCAGAGCCACACACACAAGCTGTCCAACTAGACTGCATGAGAATCAAAGTTCTTTGGTTAAAATCAGTGCTTCTCTGCACGTTAATACAGTAGGTCGCGAAAACACTTGAAACGTATCAGATTTCAGGTCACGTTGCTCGTTTGGGTTATGACGCACTTTGTGTGAAACGCCATTCCCAGGTGAATGGCTTCCGCAGCTACGTGGATCTGTACGTGAAGGACAAGCTGGATGAGACGGGCGTGCAGCTGAAGGTGGTGAACGAGGTGGTGAACGAGCGCTGGGAGGTGTGCCTGACCCTGAGCGAGAAGGGCTTCCAGCAGATCAGCTTCGTCAACAGCATCGCCACCACCAAGGTGCGCAAGTCCGAGGCCAAGGGGGCACTTCTGCAGGGGAGAACCAACAGCAGGGTCCCAAACACAGGCAGACATGAGTGTCATACCGCCCCCTGCTGGCCAGCCCCAGTCGCTGGTTTGTGTAATCCTGCCTGAAGACCTTTCTGTAGGACCTCGTTGACAGATCGGGGTAATTAGCTAAAGCTGGACTGGATTTATGACGGGCTCTTTGAGTCCGTTCAGTTGCTTGCCCTCCGAGACGGCGGTGTTGTTCCAGGGTTTGGGTATCTCGTTAATGTGTGTGTTTCCCGGCCCCTAATTCCCAGCCCTTCGCTCTTTTCTCCTCATTAGCTCGGCTTTCTCGCTCAGCCGTTCGACTCTCCCACTGTTTTGTTTGTCTGCTTTTGATAGTACTGTGGCTGATTCTGCTATTTTATTTTTTTTTTGCTTTGGTGTTTATTCATGTGAAGACAATAATGTAGGGGGAAAAAAACAAAGACGACGTGTTAAGTTGGCCGTCCGGCCGCCCAGCAAGATGCGACTGGGTGTCTTTGCGTCAGTTTGAGATGTTCATCGCTGTTCATGTCTGGGCAGGGTGGCCGACACATTGACTACGTTGTGGACCAAATAGTGGCCAAACTCATCGAAGTGGTCAAGAAGAAGAACAAGGCCGGGGTCTCTGTGAAACCCTTCCAGGTTTGTAGGATTCCCCTTCACAGGGAACATTTTCCAGGTCAAGGCCGACATACATATTGCAGTTTCCTACCTTCTCTTCATGTTTCTGGCAGGTGAAAAACCACATCTGGGTGTTTGTGAATGCCTTGATCGAGAACCCGACGTTTGACTCCCAGACCAAGGAGAACATGACTCTGCAGACCAAAAGCTTTGGGTCGAAGTGCCCCCTCTCAGAAAAGTTCATACGTGCGGTATGTCCCTAAATCAACCGGGTCGCGGCGTCAGAAATGTTACATTTATTCACTTTGGGGCCACACTGTTCCTGATCTTGGGTGCTGCAGTCATGTCTTGTTTCATAGCATCTAATATGAACAAAGTAAGGTGACATCAAAAAATGATTTCATGTCCTGCTGCTCCAGGCGACTAATTGCGGCATTGTGGAGAGCATATTGAACTGGGTGAAGTTCAAGGCCCAGACACAGCTCAACAAGAAGTGCTCCTCGGTGAAGCACAGCAAGATCAAAGGGATCCCCAAGCTAGATGACGCCAACGATGCCGGTGAGCCTTCGGGTTATTAAGACTGCGCTGGGCTTTGACCCCAGCTGGTGCTGATGTCAACTGAAGTGTTGATCCAGTCCTTGTTCATTCACCGAGATGTTCCCTCATTAATTGTACGTACATTATGATAGGACAAGGTGAAGGAAGCGGTACGATATAACCGAGCGCGTTGTTTAAACAAACTTCTTTGAGGCACACATTGGAATAGGTTCTGTTTTAGCTTAGTTGCCATCTAGACTTCACATTATGCGTATGGGCCTAAAACCGGCAGCATGCCGGCGTGTTTAAATGGCTCGATTTACTTTCCAGTGGAGCTGCGGATCTGATTAAGCCCTGTGCTCAGTCCCATCAGTGGTCTGGGCCGAAATGTTTGAGGTTTCATTCAGGTCATAGGATTTACTCCGGGAAGCCCTCTCCGTTCCCCTGCGCGGATTGCCGGCGCAGATGACCCCAAGTCCCGGGAAATGAATCAGTCCGTTACGGCTAACAAGATTTATATGAAAATTAGCCGCCCCGCTAACTCTGATGGGCTGCGGTAATGGCCGGCTAGACCTCGGGGGGGAGGAGGGGGGGAGTCGCTCTGCATCACCGTGGTTTATGGACATGCTCGTCTCCTGCCTGTGTTTTAGGGACGTGATGCATCGCTGTGTTAAGATGCGGCAGAAAATGGAGAAGAGATGAAAAGAGTGTGGCCATTAGCTTCTGCTCACTGGCTATCCTAATTTACAAGACAGCGACACTGTGTTTAAAATCCTTTTCATAATTACCTCTGCTCTGCATGGTGACTGGATCTAAGCTCAGGTTCAGAACTCTTTGGCTTTAAACCATTTTTGCATCTTAGTTTGATCCAAGGTTGCTGGTGCAACTGACGTATAATAAAATTCACTGCATTAGAGGCCAGGCGAAATAAATTCTCTCAGCTCTGTCCCCCCACCACCCTTTGAGGCTGTAATTTCATCGCTGTGCTGAATTGAACATGCCGCACTGCTGTATCCAAAGGCAAATCTCATTGCGAGATGATGATTTTTTTAATAATTAGTGGAAAGTCTGAAACCTGCGTTTTTCCTCTCTGTGCTACGTTTTATCACAGTTGTCATTACATTATTGTAACACGAGACCCTTTCAGGGATACTGGCTGACCCAGATCTCCGATCTGTACTTGTATGTCACTTTGGACAAAAGAGTCTGCTAAATAAATAAACGTGATGTAAGGCAACATGCGCTGATTGCACCCTAGGTGGGAAGCACTCTTCGGAATGCACGCTCATCCTGACGGAAGGAGACTCCGCCAAGTCGCTCGCCGTCTCGGGGCTTGGGGTCATAGGCCGAGATCGCTACGGGGTCTTTCCGCTCAGGGGGAAAATCCTGAACGTGCGAGAAGCGACACACAAGCAGGTGAGCTCTGGAGGTGTGGAGGGGTGCGTGTGGTATGATGTGAGCGTGAAACAGGATTGGCTGAACGTCGTCATTTCACACACAGATCATGGAGAACGCCGAAATCAACAACATCATCAAGATCGTGGGTCTTCAGTATAAGAAGAGCTATGACGATGCAGAGTCTTTGCGCACCCTGCGCTACGGGAAGATCATGATTATGACAGATCAGGTATGGCTGTGTTCCTCCTGTGTTCCACCTGTGTTCCACCTGTGTTCCACCTGTGTTCCACCTGTGTTCCTCCTGTGTTCCTCCTCTGTCTTATGTGTACGTGTGAGCATCTTATCGGTTCCTCCTTAGCTTTGTTGCACCAAAATGACTGGTCCTTCATTTTGTCTTTCAGGACCAGGACGGCTCCCATATCAAGGGTCTCCTGATTAATTTTTTCCACCACAACTGGCCGTCCCTATTGAAGCACTCCTTCCTGGAGGAGTTCATCACGCCCATAGTAAAGGTATGGCGTGCGCGGGGGGGTGTGGAAGGGCGATTCAGAATGTGTGTCACTCGTCACCCTCCCGAGGACCGCTCCACAGGCTGTTACTCGGGTCTCGACCCGTACGCGTGGAAATACGGACCAACTTTCACAGTGGCAAGAAGTTAACGGATACAGACGGGGTCGTCTGTGTTTACATCCATCGTTTACGCGGCATTTTGTTACATTTAACCTTTTCTTTGCTTCCAGGTACACAAGAATAAGCAGGAGCTGTCTTTTTATAGCATTCCAGAGTTTGACGAGTGGAAGAAGCAGACGGAGAACTACAAAACCTGGCACATAAAGTACTACAAAGGTGTGTACACGTGCGGGGTCTTTACTGGCCGGGCCAGGCTGGGCTTGGAGCTCAGCACACGCCGGAGCTGACGCTCTTCCTCTTGCAGGTTTGGGTACGAGCACAAGCAAGGAGGCCAAGGAGTATTTCGCGGACATGGAGCGGCATCGGATCGTGTTCCGATACGGGGGCACCGAGGACGACGCAGCCATCACGTTGGTGCGTAGAAACGACGTCCCCTTTGCGTTATCCATTTAAAACGCCTCAAATACTAACGCACTGTGCTTTAGATAAGGCTCCGATTTATAAATATATTTAGAAATATATTTGAAAATCAAGTTTTTGCATGTAAGAGGTGCATCATTTTTGACACTTAAGATATACAAAGCAAATCTATATCTTTGGAGCAGTTTTGTAATTGTTTTCTTTTGTCATTAGGTTATCATTATTTATGTGTAAAATAATTGCTAAATGCAGTGTTGTCGTATCACCACTTAAGTTTGCCTTCTGTTAACCCTGTCAGGGGTAAATGGGAGCCAGTGGTCTCTTATCCCACTGGGGTCAGGCCCATTTCATCCCTGAGGCCTGCCCTGGGCCCCGAGTAACATCCCTGAGGCCTGCCCTGGGCCCCGAGTAACATGCCTGAGGCCTGCCCTGGGCCCCGAGTAACATGCCTGAGGCCTGCCCTGGGCCCCGAGTAACATGCCTGAGGCCTGCCCTGGGCCCCGAGTAACATCCCTGCCTTCCTCGCCCTCTGCCCAGGCCTTCAGCAAGAAGAAGATTGACGACCGGAAGGAGTGGCTCACCAACTTCATGGAGGACAGGAGGCAGCGGAGGATGCACGGCCTGCCGGAGGTGAGGGAGGCTGGCGCAGGGGAGGCCACAGCAGATGCAGGGCACTGTGGAGCCCATAGGGGGCGCCAGTGCTCAGCTCAGAAATGTCCCTCTGCTGGCTGACTCACTCACTCACTACTCGCTGAGACCCTTAATGAATTTTTGCTCTGTTGGTTTTTTTCTTGGCACAGTATTAATACTCCCTGGCGTAATCCAACTCATGAATTTATATACTTGAAGTTTCTGTATTCGCATGGAAAAGGTGCTCCTGTTACCGCCTTTACTGTAGCTAGGGTTTGATTGGGCCGATACCGAAATGCTCATTTTATTGCCCAGCAATTTTTATACGGCACGGCGACGAAGCACCTGTCCTACAACGACTTCATCAACAAGGAGCTCATCCTGTTCTCCAACTCTGACAACGAAAGGTCCATCCCGTCCCTCGTCGACGGTAGGCGTGCTCTTCTTCGCCAGCGCGGGTGTAGAGGCAGTCGCATCACGCGATTCCCAGGCGTCCTCGGCGCCTCGATTCCATCCGCTCAGTGTCTCCCGCACGGGGCGGCGTTTCTTTGACGCCCCCCTCCCCCCCCCCCCCCCCCCCCCCCCCCCCCCCCCCCCCCCCCCGCC
>JAODLC010000050.1:1367471-1385030 GCA_026781145.1 Hippopotamyrus pictus
CATTCAAGTAAGAATTGCATTGTAGTATGACTCATTTCCTGGCGCGTACAATTTATACTAGGTCAGCGTTCACGGTTCGACTTTTGATATTCAGATCGAGTTCCAGGTCAAAGTGGTTTGTTCGACTTTCAAGAAATTCGAGTTCGAGAACCGAGGTACCACTGTACTTTGCTCAGGGGTACTGAACGCAGGGTCTCTCCTGAGACTCGAACCAACAATCCCCAACACTATTTTCAGGACATCTGGTTGTGTTGGTTCATAGCCTGAAAGGTTAAGCATCAATTAGCCTGGTGCTGTGGCCCACTCACCATTTAAGGCGGAAATATATAGGATTAGACGCGCTAAGACAAGGTTCTCCAGTTCTTGTCCTGGAGGGCTAGTCTGCAACATGGTTTGTGGATTTCCCTGCAGAAACACACCTTATTCAGCTCACCATCCAATTGCTAGGTTTAGTAGGCGTGTCTAAGCATGGAAATCTGCAAAAAATGCCTCGTAGACTAGCCGTGCAGGACTGCGACTGGGGAATCCAGTTCTAAGACTTCTAGATTGAGAGTGATGGTTATGAATTTCTCTCTATGAGATGGGTGGCCCACTGTATGCATTCAGAAGGCGTTTACTCGTATCTACATCTGCGTAGCTGATACTAATATGAGGACAGTTACTGTCCAGATTCAGATTTGACATTTGCTGACCTAATGTAGGGTTATGACCCCCGAGTTCCAGGCGGGCAGGGGCCCAGCTGGCGCTGGGCATGCTTCACATCAGTGCCCACGTTCTGCCACCTTTAAGCCGTCTCCCGTGTTCCTCGTAGAAAACAAGTCGAAGAGGGACCTCATCAGGATGTTGGTGCAGCGCGGCTATGAGTCTGACCCTGTGACCGCATGGAACAAAGCCCAGGAGAAGGTACCAGACCAGCAAAATCCTTATTATTTCCTGTAAAGAAGCACTGGGATAAAGGGCCTGTCTTCTGTGCTCCAGAGAGACAGATTATCCATGAATTTAATCTATTTAGCTTGTAATAGGGACACATGTATTTTCCTGCACCAAAAGTACAAGAGCAGGGCATCAAATAAGGGTCCAAGCAACTAGAGGAGGCAGGACCAACCAATCAGATATCTTGGCCCACCTCCTGTACAATCTGACTGGTTATCCCTCTGAACCAATCATTTTTCCTTCTGCTTACAGTTTCACATAAATAAAACTCCCACAAGCATCAAATATGCACGCACGCGCCTGTATTTTGATTTGGTGATTTATTGTATTTCTGCTGCTCCGGTCCTGGTTTAAAACGCTTCTCGGCCTGGTTAGTAAAGGGGTTTGGTCCCTTAGTTTTCAAACAAAATGGCTCCACCATTGAGATGGATAGATATTCATGCTTTATTGGTTACAGGGGGAAATTGGTTTTGGAAAATCAGGCAGCTAGGGTCCTTGAAGGGTCCTTGCAGCCTCCGTTCCGATTGGGTGGATTGATTTATTTTTGCCTGGGTTTCCTCAGTCTCTCGAAGACGACGACAAGGGCAATGACAGTGACAGCTCCGTCGACTCTGGCTCATCATCGGGCCCAAACTTTAACTACATCCTGGGGATGCCCTTGTGGTGCCTGACCAAGGAGAAGGTGGAGGAGCTGCTGAAGCAGAGGGACACAAAGGTAGTGAATCACGGAGAGGGTATTTTGGTACGATCGCAGCGGTGTGGGTTCAGTGATTCAGGGTCTTCCACATTTAAAACTAAACTTTTAGCTGCTGTTTTTGCTGACGTGAAGTGTGGGAAAGTGACCTCATGCATTTTGTTGTTATGCTGTGAGTTACATCATCTTTCTGTTGCAGAAAGCTGAGCTGAATGAGCTTCAGAGGAAGTCTTCTGAAGATCTCTGGAAGGAGGATCTGGCTGTCTTTATTGAGGAGCTAGATGTAAGTGTCTTGAGACACTGGAAGTTATTACTTCCCAGTTCCAACAAAGAAACAAACCTTGAATAACAGTTCCTACCTGCTTTGGATTAAAAACCTTAGCTGGTTTTCTCCACTAGGCTAAACCCATTTCTCCAGCTTAGTTTGTGGGTTTACTTCTGCTTTCCATCAGTGTTTTATGGGTTTTAACTGCTTTTCTGCCCTCTGGTATCAGCGGGTAGAGGCACAGGAGAGAGAAGACATCAGCGCGGGCAAGGCCAGCAGGCTGGTGAAGGGAAAGATTGGCAAGCCCAAAGTGAAGAAGATGCAGCTGGAGGAAACACTGCCCTCGCCATTCGCCCGCCGCATCGTGCCAGAGATCACCCAGGCCATGAAGGCGGACGCCTCCAAGAAGATGACCAAGAAGAAGAAGGTAGGCTGTGGAAATGCGTCCGAATCCACGAGGGACATGTTTCACATACAATACCAGTCAGAAGTTTGGGCAAGCCAAGCCACCTATGAAGGAGAGTGGTAGTGTCACGTCACATGACCTCATGACACCTCAGCATATGTGGGGAACTCATGGAAAGTGGCGTTGAGGAGAAAGCGCGGTCAGCCAGTTCCTGGAGCAACGAGAGTTAAGGGTCTTGCTCAGTGAGCCCAGTGGTGGGATCGTTCTGCTGGGATTTGAACCAGCAACTTTCTGAGTCCCAACCCGCAGAGCTACCCCCCCTCCCCAAACAAATTATTTTTTTTAAAAAACTAATTTCAGGTCAGTGCATAATTCCACGTGTTTTAGTTTTGCTGTCTTTATAATTCATCTAAAATGTAGAGAATAGAAATAAACCTTTCTGTGGCTAGGTGTGTCCAAACTTTTGACTGGTACTGTATATATGTGTGTGCAAGTTACTGAAAATTTGTTACTAATTATTTCATTTAGAAATAATTCAATTACTTTATTAATTCTGCATATAAAAGTTATTAGTTACTGGAGAAAGTAACTTTTGTGTTACTTCAAATCTCTTAATACATGCCTACTCAGACAGCACACATACATCAATGGGATATTTGTTTAAGATTGGACCATCGTTAAATGATTGCACTCCATTTAGGGCCATAAACAGTATTTTAATTATTAGATATGTTTCAGCAAGCACAATTTTCCCGATAATCTAGCTTTAATCGGTTCAGCATAACTGTTAGTCTTGTTATTCCTGCTTTTGTCATGTTGTCAATATTTTAAATAATAAACATATAATTTTTAACCAAATTGTTTGGTATATGGTTTTAAACAGTATGTCTACATGCAGGGTAAATGAAAAATGTACCCTATCATATATAAATATGTATAGTATAAGCCTATTTTAGGTTATATAGCCTAATCAGGAAAAATAACAGTAGGCTAAATGTTGCATAGTGATCTCATTGACATTGTGTTGCTGTTGACATATATCACACAGGCACTGGGGGGATGTCAGGTCAGTATTAGTAATGTCTCTGCAATGTTGTGTCAGTGAGTAAATCATCTCACAGAGATGGTTTGCCGATGGATTTTAAAGCTCATCATGTCCATCCATGTGTTGCTGATCCGACAGTGAAATGTCAAATTTTATCTATCACTGTACCTAATATCAGCAATTCATTGTGTTGACGTTCGATCATAAACAGGAAATTGGAGGAATAGGCTACATTTGTCCATTAATATTTTCATACAAGACGAAAGTAACGAGCGACGAGCCCATTTAAATTTCAGTACTTACTCATTACCGCCAAGAGTAGTGGTATTATAGTAATGAAAATGACGCGTTACTACCAACATCTAGGATGTCTAGTAAAGAGGCCAGTCAACTGTCCTGATGAGGGTCTGGGCATTTATTTGGTTTGGAAACGGGCCAGCAGACAATCGTGTCTTGTGTGTGTGTGTGTCTCACTGTTTAGGGCGAGTTAGACCTTGCAGGGAAGATGGAGTTTGACGACGAGCTGGGGACGATGACCTCTGAAGGCGGCGTGGCTGAGAACTCCATTAGCTTCCCCTCGGCACCCAACCCGAGCGCAGCCAAAGTGAAAATGCCGCGCGTCAAGAAGGAGAAGAAGGAGCCGGGTGAGTGGCCATGAGGGGACGTTCAGCCCTCTGACGGTTTGGTATAGGGATGCTTCTCTGGCATGTTTTTACTCGCATACCTCAGAGATCTCTTCCGCTTCCAGTGTGTCACTGTGATATAAATGTCTTGTTTACTTTGTCCTTCCAGCGGCGCCCAGAGCGAGGAAGACGCCAGGACCCAAAGGGTCGGCCAAGAAGGCAAAGAAGCGGAACCCCTGGTCAGACGATGACTCCAAGTCGGACAGCGACCTGGAGGACAGGGACGGCGAGCCAGTGGTCATCCCCCGGGACACCAAGAGCCAGAGGGCGTCAGGTGAGGTGGGGCGAGGCGGCCGGGGAATGACGTGACCCGTCCGGGCCCCGCGTGCTCCGCTCTGCAGTCAAGGCCTCTGTCAACTGCTGAGCATAACATTTCTCGTCGGCTGGGCCTTTGATCTCTCACCGATGGAGTGGATCTGGCAGCCCCGTCTGTGAAGGGTGTTTGAACACCGAGCTATTTTATATATTTGTTTGGCTTTTGTCTAAAGCAGTGAGGCAGGTAATATAAAACAAGCCTACGGCTGTCAGGAGCGGCGTAGGTAACCGCTGGGCTGAGCCTCCAGTGATAGACCAGAGACAAGTGCGAGATGGGGCGGGCGGCTGGAGGAACGCTGCTTAAAGCATTGCATCGGGAATGCTAAACCCACACACTTCGCCTGGAAGAGAGCGCGCCCATGTGCAATATGCAAAGACAGCTTGTAGTTATACAGTTATATAAGAGGCTCCCGGATGGCTGCAGAACATCATCTCAAGTGTGGTCCTCCTCCCTCTCTCCTTCAGCTGGCAAACCCAAGTACACCTTCGACTTCTCCGAGGAGGAGGACGAAGAGGGCGATGACGAGCCAGAGGACGAGGAGCCGGCTTCCTCCCCGATGAGATCTTACAAAGACGACCTCCCCGCTTCCATGGACAACGACGAAGACGACGACGACGACATCTTCCCGCCCAAGCCGTCGTCCAAGCCGTCCATTACGTCGTACGCAGATTTACCCCACCTCTCATCGCGCCTGTTCGCGTCGGCACGTCCGTGTGACAGATGTGTGGCTGCTTTCCCGCAGGTCCATTCCACCAGCAAAGAAGAACCCAGTGGCACAGAGCATATTTTCATCTAAATCGGCGTACTCTGAAAAGAGCAATGAGAGCGGTGGGTGTTTTTAAAACGTCCTCTCAACGTTCGTACACCACCTGTGGAGTGAGGTTTTGTTCATAACTACTCCCCCTCCCTTTTTTTCAAGACGGGCCAAAGTTTGATAGCGATGAAGATGACAATGGGCCGGCCTTCTCCTACTCCGGTAGCTCCGTCTTTGACAAACCTGCACCAGTGAAGAAAGGTATGCTCCTTGCCTTCCACTAGAGGGCTCTATAGCGCTGCCATGTTGAAATCTTAGGCTTGAAGTGCGTCTCCTTTCTGTGGAGGTGTAGATGCATTGCGGCCATACCCCGCATCATTCCCATAGCGTGGCTCCATCTCTTACCCAAGACCACGTATCAGATTTTATCAGAGTTCAATGCTTAATTCAAGGCTTTTTATACTCCGTTAGCAGCGGTCACTGTCATTCTGAACTCATTAAAACAGCCTATATGTAATGTGCCGTCTTATAAAAAAATAACGGACACAAAGTCACCAGGCACTATAAATGGGCTGAGGTAAAAAACTAGCTGTTAACGTAGTAATGCAGACATTGACTGTGCTCAGTGGTTGTTGGTTCTCGCAGCAGCTAAGAAGCCATCAGAAGCAGCTCCCAAGCCTAAAAAAGCCCCCAAACCCAAGAAGCCAGACTCCTCCATCTGGGACTCCGACTCGGATGGCGGCGCCAGAAAGTCGACGCCGACGAAGGGTGCCAGCTTCCATTTTCTGCCTCAGTTTCCCACCTCGGTTGTTGCTTCAAGTAGCGCTAACAAAACAAATGCTTTCAGACGGAGGACTGGGCTTTACAGAGCACATCTGGCTGGTGTTCTTGTGATTTTTTTTGTTTGGTAAAGATGTTTAACCGGGTCTTTTGCTCATGCAGGTAGAGGCAGGGGGCGAAAGAGGAAGAATTCTGGTTCTGAGGAAGATGAGTACAGTCCAATGAAGAAGGCCAAGAAGCCGGCAGCTAATCGAGTGAGTCACGCAAGTCTTGTATGAGACTCCAAGCATTGGTGTGATGGAGTGGTTAGCACCGTTAACTCATAACTCTGTGACCAGGGTTTGAGAAGATGGATGGATGGATGGATCTTTATTCTTCTTTTGAGGAGTGACTTCTGTCCCCAAAACTCAGTATAGCTGCCCCAGTTCTGAAGCTGACTCTTTATTGCAGAGTGCAGCCGTTTCACGTTTCTTTGTCTTGGTTTGTGCCCCAGAAGTCGAAAAAGGCCATGTCAGATGAGGAGCTGGACACACACAGCTTCGAGCAGTCAGACGCGCCTTCGAGAGACAGGCCGGGTCGGGCCAAGAAGGAGGTGAAATACTTTGCAGAATCGGACGAGGACGACAACGACCAGTACGACATGTTTGACTAGGTGCTCAATGGGATCCCCCTAACCCACACACACGCTCGTGAGACAACTCCTGTCCTTAGTCCTGCAACTTTTGTACTTTTTTTTTTTTTTTCCTTTTTATGATTTTTTTTTTTTTTTGTGATGTTAAATGCTTTCTACTGTGTAGGTGTTTCACAGTTTTTATTATACATAAACAGTTTTGTTTTTTATCATTGAAATGTTATGTATTTGTTCTAAGCAGCTTTTAGAGGTTTAGATCGCGGTGCCTAAGCACATATTTTAATTGTTAAAAGTAAGAGACTATGTTCCTTTTTGAAATGAAGTTGGAAGTAAACAAACTGTAAATTACTTTTGGCCATTTGTGTCTTCATCAATAGATGAGAAATGACTGGTTTGTGCGAGATGACCGTAAAGGGATTTTACGCAACCAAAGCATGTTGCCACACGTGCAGCCATGTGGCAGGTGACCCCCCCAGCGCCACACTACTTCAAATGGAATGGAATAGTGTGAAGTTTTCTGGTGGCTGCAGCGCCAATCCTGCCACCAACCCACAAATTTACCCTGGAAGTTGGAGGACCTGCTTGCAGGGCTGGATGTAGATTAACATCATACCCAGGATGAAGCGAGTGCAGGTTAAGGGCGTCGCTCAAGGGCCCAACAGAGTAAGACCACTCCTGGCATTTAGAGACTGCAAACCAGCAATCTTCCAATTGCCAGCACCCATCTCTCCACCAGAGTCACCACTCTGCCCAATTTGGCCAAAGAAGTAAAACTTTAATTCATTTTGGGTGATTGAATCAGTTGGACAGTTTAGGTCCAGAAAGTGTAAATCTAGACCAAGACGGTTTCAGCCAACCAGTTGAGTACGCTGTGACTGTGACTCTATACTCAATTGGTTGGTTGAAATAAAATCTTGATCTGAATTTTTATTTTCTGGACCTGAAATCTCCAGCTCTGTACTGAGTGAAAGGAACCCCAATCTGAAGAGTAATGGATCAGGATTCCAGGGTAAGACTGGTATATTTGGGGAGGAATAAGTTAACTAATGGATTAAAACAAAAAACACTCATTTGTATTTTAAAATAAATATATTTTTATTTAGCCAGATTTCATGGTAAACAGTATATGAACATAAAAAGCATTGTTTAATGTACAAACAGGAGCCAGTGGAAGAAAAGGAACGGACGGAGATGCATAAGACAGGCCCCGCCCACTTAAGCTCAGTCCTTTGAGGGGGCAGGCAGCTACGCACAAACCACTGAAGTGCTCCTCTAGTGCGCCGTTTCCCAATCCGGTCCTCCGAGTGAGCAAAGACGTGTACTGCTGTAGGTCCCCGAGGACTGGGCTGGGAGTCTGCTCTAGTATAAAGATTTAAACCCCCACAGCTTCCAGTGAATTCATCGGAGTCACACTTGGTGTCCATTGATTATTTTATATATATACACACACACACACACACACATTTGAGGGTTTCGCCTGTACACTGGTGGCCTCAGTGTTAGCTTAAGGCCTTATCGACACGTCCCCTACCCAAAGCAGTCAGATTGGCCTTTTTTTTTAACCTCTGCAGACGAGGCCCGTTCCACGGTTAAATATTTTCCAGCTTTCGACGCGGGAGTGCCAGCAAGGTCCGACGCTGCGTTCTCCTTCGGGTGCCCACCCCTCTAATTATGAGACTTTCATCCACAATAGTTGAGCGGCGTACGCTCCGTCACTACAGAATCAACTCATAAAGGCTGGCATCCCAACGACAAGGACCATCGGCAGTGCAGTGCAGGCCAGTGCATGGACCCGCAGGCTGGCGACTAGGTCAGGTTCCTGCGCATCTAGACACCAACGCAAAGCCGTGGGGCCTCTGGGGCCGTCGCTGTGGCCCCCATGGCGACTATATTTACATCAAAAAATAAGTTGGAAACAAAATGACATTCAGCAAGGTGTTTTTTTTCTTTCTTAAACGGTAACCGGCGTTCAGACATCTTCCCCAGAGCTCCCCCTGCAGGTGGACTCTGCCAGTTAACGGACACATCTGACATTCACTTGGTGCGACAGAACCAGCTCGAGACGCATCTGTGTTTATCATTCTTAAAAGTGATAGCTTTCACATTTTACATTACACAGAAAACAACCCATGACATTCATACACTCTCCCTTTGATTTCACAAATCTCAATAACTGATACACGTTGAACTTGTATGCACGGTCAGCTCGGGAACGTGCATTTCTTGAGTGGCTCACCTGCTAATGGCTGAAAACGCGCCCGGCTTAGATATAGCATTACTACTAGCCAGTGAAAGGTTTCAGACTTGCTTTCCCCCCTTTATTATGTGTTATGCTCTCCCATCCAAATCAGCGTGAATGACTCAGCTTAACACATTCAAAGCAAAACAAATCATTATCCATTTCCTGGATCTTGGTAAATGGTCTTGTCTGGCTTGATTAGGATTTTTTTTTTTGTTGATTGTGTGGTACTAATAGAGAAGTCACTGCTCCCTGGTTTACAGTAACGCTACCGCATCTCTCCTTAGGGCCTCCCCTCCCCCACCCCCGAGATTTTTTGAAGTATCCAATTAAATAGGAATGTGTGTCTTCTGACAGCACTTAGGAGTAAAGGGACCACCAGGACGAGTGTACGAGCTCACTCTGAAGCCAGCGCAGACCCCCCCAGGCACGCTGGTTTCTTCACCGCTGGCATTAGCAGCTGCCATTTTTTCATGGGTGTATTACGGACTCTTTAATTAAAAAGGCAGCTTCGCTGCTGCCGTTTCCCCCCAGACCCCATGTGTTTACATCGGGCCCGTGGTGGCCGACGCCCCCAATTACACGAGACCCCTGTGGTTTTCAAAGCCGCCCCCTGCTCGCTGTACGCGGACAGTTTTCCACTCCTAACAAAACTCGGAGGGCCTGTTGGGTAACTGCGGAGGCTTCTCACTTTGCTCTGCAAGAAGAATGGGCTGCTTTTTCCTTTCTTTATTTCTGTTGCTGGGTAATCAATGGCGTGTGACTCAGTGGCTGGAGGGGGTGCACTTTGATATAGACACAGCCAGTTACCCTACAGCGTGTTCCCAAAGCTGAACAAACATCATTAGCGAATGAGGCTCACTTGGGCTGATGCGATTACCTTACTCACCACTGGAGTTTGTTTCTGCATTTCCAGTCACAGAAACCGCAGGCGGAGGACGAGAGGGGAGCACAGACGTAAGCAGGGTATTAAGTGACACTGTACAGGAACATTGCGTGTTTTTTTTTTCCTTACAGCCCATTGGGTAATTTCTTTTCCCTGCCAAGTAGCTGGCTTACAACAGCTTTGTGTCTCCACCAGTAGTAAACTGAGAAATTGAAATCTCTAAACACGCCAATGTGCACAAACTTCCCCCACGCAAAAGGGCTGCGAACAAGCGCTGTGGCTGAGTGCGACCAGGCAGCCTGACCTATATATTTACATGAGCAATTGGCAGGACCAAGGATGTGCAATTTCGTACATCTGATTGAAAGCAGATTCCTCTACTGTAGGTGGCATCCAGTAAGAGGACGAGCTCCGCGGATGTTCCGGCCACACTGCGCCTACCTGCTTACACGTCTTTGTGCCGATAAGCCGGGAGATGGAGCAGAAGTTGTTGGAGTAGGTGCCGTGAAGAACCCGGAAGAGGGACTCCTCGGCACCGCTCCACTGGACTGGAGCCTCTCCGTCATCTCCCGCTTCCCCGGGGTGCCTCATCTTGATGGGAGTCTGGCACCGGGAGTTCCCCTCTGCAAGAAAGATGCAGATCACCTGAGAGCCTGGGGAAATACTGAGCGTACAGTCCTCCATGCTGTTATCAGTCACTGCAATAGGGCACCTTGTGTGTTGAGAGTCCAGAACAGAGAAACATGTCTGGGGCTGTGGCATCCCTATGCTTGACCCCGGGTTTGAGTTTGTAAGGATGTTTGACGTGGGTGAGGTTGGGTGGAGGGGAGGTGTTGACAGCACAACAAGCGAAACTCTCACGCGGAGAAGCTGAACTTAGGCCTTTGCTGTTGACGTGGGAAGGGGGCTCTTTTTGGTTTCGTTACAGAACCGAGTCCAAGCCCGAGGCCGAGGCAGTATATCGCCACTTGGGGTTTGCTCCCAGAGTGTCTGTTCCGTCATGATTGTGCAACAACAACGGCTTGCCCCCCCACCCCCATCTGTTTTTCGACATTCTACTTCAGATACAGGCCAAACCCCCACCCATTCGCTCCTGGTCCCCCCATTTTTCTCTCTAAAGGGGGAAAAAAAAACAACTGTCAGCAGAACCTGATACTCCGATTCCTCTCATTGCTTTTTCAAGCATATCTGTTGATAGTGACTGAAATTTTGGGGTGTGGGGGTGATATTTTTCCTGTTATCAAAGTGTGACGGAAAAGTTTGTTGCCTGGAGAAAGACAGGACACAGATGTTTTCATGTCTGACTCGCCCTTTGCAAATGCTGTTTTATATTTTCCTTATCTTCCCTTAAAGTAGATTTAATCTCAGCAAATTTACTTATTTAAATCCTGTTTTCGTTTTTTTTTTGGAAGGTGGGGTGCTCCAAGAAGCTTCTATGATATTTTATGCAGTGTCAGAAAGGAAACTGAACAAGGAACATTTAGAAAGACATCATCCTGTTTTTATAACACCGGGCTGCTTGTGGGGAAATCGCGAATCAGCCGTGTGTTTGCTTGGAAAGGCCAGAATCTTCTCGATGTGATCCAAGTAATGGAATGTGCTTTCTGAGCATTGAGATGTACTTACAGCTAGTTTTCTGTTTCCCACAAGTGCCTTACCAATGCTGGGCAGCTCTGACAACCCCGATCTCCGGCTCACCTGAGGAGCTGGTGGTCTCGTGGTCACTGTCGCCGTCCTTAACTTCCGTGGTGGAGATGGAAGGCCGGGGACCAGCGGAGTTGGGAAGTCGGACTTGCCTCCGGCGGCGCCGGGACCGCTGGGACTTGAGCATGTTCTGATCCACAAACTCCCTCGCTCCTTTCTTCAGAGAGATGGAGAAGAGGGAGAGGAGGAGGTCACACACATGAAAGCTGCATAACCGCACATTGTGCTCTCCTGAAACGCTGGTGGTGCTCTCAGAACACACAGAAAGAAAGGAATAATATTACATAATAACCAAGACTTAAAAGCAGGATTAAAAAAATCTATATCCTCTAGGGCTTACTGCAGTGCTGTTATGCTGCTTTTGGTGTGGAGCAAAGGTTTAACCCTAGTCCACACTGATTACCAGTGGTGGAAAGTTCAGGTTCAGAAAGAACGAATCCAGATCAAGATTTTGTTTCAACCATCCAGTTGAGTACTCTATGACTGTCTTTATATGCATCTGGTTGGTTGAAACAAAATCTTGGTCTGGATTCATTCTTTCTGAACCTGAACTTTTCACCTCTGCTGATTACCGGATAAACAAATGGTCAGGTGTACCCATTAAACCCTCCCCTCAACCCTGTAGGGCCTGAGAGAGGCAACAGAGCAGTGTGACTGGCAGCCATAAGGGGGCAGTGCAGAGGCTGACTTATTAATCTTGTTTTCCTTCACTGACTTAAACTATCACTGACTGGCATTGCTTAATTCCAGAGAAACTGTTTTTTTCTTTTGCCCCAGCTAGATAGTGAGCTTGTGTGTGAGCTAGTGCATGTTAGCTGCTGAACCCTTGAGGAAGTGTCTAGCCTAAAAAGCTAGCGCGAGAAGAACTAGCAAGAAACATGTTTTAAAACATCATATATCACATGGAACAGCATGAAATTGCATGGAGGCACAGTGGGCAGGTCTGTAGTCTTTTACCTCCAGGGCCGGGAGTCAAATTCCCAGCCCTGGCTTTGCATGCAGAGATTTGCATGATTCCCATGTGTTTGTGTGGGTTTTCTCCCATAGCTCAAAAAGATGCAGTTAGGCGACTGATGTCTTGATGGTTGCCCATGATGTGGGACTGTGTGCTCTGTGATAGACTAGCATACCACTCTCTTCATTATGGAAGATGTCTGAATGTAAGCAACCTAAGATTATTAAAGACATGCAGGTGTGACTGACAGGTTCCCCCTACCTGCAGCAGAAAGCATTCAAGTCCGCAGGGCTCTGACTCCACCCGGATCTCCTTGTTCTTTCTCTTGTACACGTTGGGAGTGGTGTGAAAGGCTGCACGCAAACATAACCATCACTGCAGACCAATTGGACAGGATCACGCTAATCACATGACACCATGTGCCAGAGGCATCCACTGCTGATTAACAAAGAGAACAAGAGTGGGAGGCAAAGGAGTACGAGGGGAGAAAAGGTAGAAGGGGCAGTGGAGGGTGACAAACTCAAAAAGTGAGATTACGGTGGAGGAAGCAGTCATATTTGAAGCAGCGCCTGCAGAACAGCGTATGGAAGGAGTGCAGCGACTGCTCCCGCTGCACAGACTTGGCAAAGGGCCCATCGATATTCAGGGTGCACTGGGGGGGCAGCTTGACCTGGCTGGGAGGCTCCAGAAGGCCCTTATACCTGGAAGAGGGTATGAGGGAGGGGGAGCACGTGCAGTGACAGGCCAATCAGACGCAATGAGTGAACCTCTACACCAGGGGTGGTCAATCTTATCCGCAAAGGGCTGGTGTGTATGCAGGTTTTTGGGATAACCTCTAGGTCTGCTGTTCAAACCCAGATGTGAGGACTCTTCAGCCAATCAGTCCTCTAATTAGTAATCTAATTAGGGTGTTGCAGCGAAAACCCGCATACACACCGGCCCTTTGCGGATAAGATTGGCCACTCCTGCTCTACACGAACCATTATTCTCAAATGCAGAAAACATGAGTAACTTATAGATTTCCTTACTTTTCCTTGAGCTGCTCCGTCGTGCCTTTATATGGAAACAATGAGGCGATTGCTTTGAATATTTCGTCGTGGGGGATCTTCCTACCAGTCAGTAGATCTTTAGCTGAAACGGGACATGGGAAATGCTATATATGTAAGATAGCAGGACTTCCCAGGCATTAACTTAAGGAGCATATTCTATAATGGTTGGGGCACATTCATGATTAGTCAGACCTATATGATAATCAGAGTAATGTCACTTCAAAATACTCTGTACTTTGATAAAACTCTCGATGTATGGCTTTGCAGCTGCAGCATGACTGATCAAAGCCTACATCTAATAATTTTTCACTGTACTATTCTAACAATGACTAACCAAGAGCATTCATTGTAAATCCAAAAGTATTTATTTTTAGCTAAATGGCAAAAGATTTTTGTTAGGATAATAAAGTTTTCTGAGAACTCTTTTGAAGCTTGATACACAATTATGTGATTTCTGTGACAAAAGCTCTGAATATCACATCAAAAAGGATGGATGTGCTTTGATCTAGATTAACTGTCATTCATGAATCAAACTTTGTCATTCTGGTAATTTGATGGTGGAGGATGTCTGTGGCCAAAAGTCTTTCAGCTTTAACAGCCAACACAGTGAATATTGACATGGTCTTACAGTGCCACCCTTCTGCTGCTAGCTAAGACACACCAGCATTTCATCTCAGCAGCTCTTAACTGATCAAACCCAGAACTCAAGCCAATCTGGCCCCAGCTGCATAATAAAAAAGTGCCCCAAAACCTGCATGATCATATAAGTATTTTTAGCATAGGACACCTGATATGCTTAACATTCTAATTATCTTTCTTGCATTGTACGCCCTCCTAATCCATGGCACACCCAACATATGGGCGTCATTATGGTCTTAATACAATTAAATGCATTGTTGCTGTAAACACACAGCACCTTGGATGGTGCCCAAGGTAAAGTTTGTAGCCTCTTTAGTTATGACAAAAACAAACCAAGACTGCATCTTTGGGCTTCCTCCTTCCTCTTTTGGACAAAAGCTTTTCCTTTATTTCTCTAGTTCATTGGTTGGTTAAGAGGACATAGGGAGTACATTAAGACAATCCAACATCCAAAAAAATCAACAACAATACATTATTTGAAGAAAACATCCTAAGATGTAAGTGTTTAATACATTATATTTTATAGTCCTTAGGCTCAGTATGTTTTTCAGATTTGCCCTGATGAAAATACATCATATTGTTAAAGTTTTAGCAATCTGTGCTACTAAAGAATTTACTTTTCATTCCAATTCATCCTAAACATCAAGTTTAGGTTGAGATAAAGTAAAAAAAAATAATGTTTCCATATCTTACAGTCACATCAGAACAGGGGTCGTTGGCTCTGTGGGTTAAAACTCTGTGTCTGTGTTTGGTAGGTTGCTGGTTCAGATCCCAGGTTTGGCAGAGTGACTTCACCATTGGGCCCTTGAACTAGGCTCTTAACTCCAAATTGTTCCAGGGACTGGGTGACCCTGTACTCTCAAAGGTACACTGCTTTTGACAAACCATCTGCTAAATAAATGCTGTGCTTCTCTTATGACTCCCAATACAATGCAAAAAGTCACCAGCCAGGTAAATGAACTAGTTTACAGAAGTTTACATAAGATTCTGGTTTAGTTTTAAGTCAGTCCTTACCCTCTGTGACACTCCTCCTCATCTTCTTGATGACAAGTGGTGGCTCCGCCTTGACATCTTCTGCACCCTCATCAAAACTCTTTCCTGACCCCTCCTCTTCCACCTTCTTCTCTTCCCCGACCTCTCCATCTTCCTCTTGGTCAGAGTACTGGCTCAGTGCCTCAACCAGCTCTTTGAAAATTTCATCACTGATGAAGCCCCCTTCTGGAATCACCAGCAATGCAACTGAGCACTCAGACAAGTTTGAGACACAGACACATGAGCTAAGCTGTACTTGTGCACTGACAACTGTGCGTGTGCAATGGCAATAAAGATTCATTCATTCATTCATTCATTAGACAGTAATGTAACCACACATTGTTATCAGAACTGGTTTTCTGAAAATGGTACTGCCTATTGGGTAAATGGAATAACACTCAGCAAAGCGATCATTACTGAGAGTGGCAGTCATTGGTCTGTTAACTATACGCACAATTACATCAATCCATCCATACTCTAATCAAATATTTTGGACAGGGTCACAGGGTAGACTCATTCCAGGCAGCACAAGGCACTCAAAGGTACATCCAGAACACACACAAACTTCAGGCAATTTATATACCACTTAGCTTAAGTGCACGACTTTTGACTGCAAGAGGAAATCTAAGCACCCTGGATGGGATGCTAGCCCATCACAGGACATGCAGTCACACATCATGAGCCATTGGTCCCCTAGACCAGGAGGTGTGAAGCAACACTGCTATACACTGAGCTACCATGTCATCTTCATAACAACCTTAAACACCTCATTTACACCTCATTGAGGTTTTCCAGAGACAATTTCAGTATTTTTTTCTGCTGCACTTCTCTTTTCTCAAATGATAAAAGTATATGTCCATTATGACTAGCCTAACGTATATAATGTTATGTGAAACATGCTAGACGCATGAAACTGTCCAATAAAAACCAAACATGACCACTTTCTGACCATTGTGACTTTTTATTATATATGGAATATATGGAACACACCCATTCTCCTGTCTACTGGTAGCCTTTGACGTCTAACTGACCAATGAAAAGAAGTACTACGACATCTCAAAATCTCAAAGACCTTCAATGAAGTTAAGGTAACTCTGTGATGACCAAGTCATGTGTGAAAATGATTCCTCATGTGTAAAGTATTTGCTGATATAAATTCAAATGGCGACTTTTTTTTTGGCTGGGCAGTGTATATGTTTGTACTAGTTAGCAATTGCATTCATGATGATTTGTGTCATGCCGATAGCTAGACTGCCAACTAATTAACATTATTGTTAATTGTGAATATAAAGTGAGATAAGTTCATATTTTGTTGACACTGACATACAGTGGTACCTTGGTTCTCGAACTCACTCGAACAAACCAGTTTGACCTAGAACTCGATCTGAATATCAGAAGTCGAACCGTGAACGCTGACCTAATAAATTGTACGCGCCAGGAAATGAGTCATACTACAATGAATTCTTACTTGAATGCCTTCTTCACAGGCTGGATGATTAACCAAATAAAGCAGCGCAACATTTCAGTAACTAACAATAAATAAACCACTAACTTACGTGTACTATTAGAGCATTTATGTCATTTATTTAAACTTAATTTTACCAGGTAAATTAACTGAAAACCAGTTCTCACTGCTTTACGTGATATTCGGGAGAAATAGCAGATTACGCATCGGAACTGCCTGGGATACGTCATGTGTGTAATTAAACTCTTCAGCCAATAAGGGCAAAATTGTGTCGTCACGGAGGCGTTTCCAGTTTGTGCAGGCGGGTGAGAGGTCGCAATGCATCTAACCATAATGCATTGCGTCAGGATCAGAATGTGTTGCTTTAAGACAGCGCTGTAAGCAAGTCGAACGCACCCAATGACCGGACTGGGGAAACAAACTGAAATGCGACTTTAATACAGAGGACTAATGACAACAACCAGAAACAGCTGATCACATGGGGATCCCACACGAGGTTAACGAGGGGGTGTGGCACACGGAAGAAGCGGACGATCGGGGAAGGACAGGGATAATGTTGGGATAAGATCTTTATTGTTTTGGAAGCCATTAAGAAAAAAATGCTATTCTTGTTTTATCCTATTCATTTTGTGTTTAATTGTTAAAAAAAAAACAAACATATTTAGGTGTACTCTTGGGGGGCCGGGAACCAATTAATTGGTTTTTCATTATTTCTTATGGGAAAAATTTGATCAGAACTCGAACTTTTTTTGGATTCGATCCGTAGTCCAGAACGGATTAAGTTCGAGAACCGAGGTACCACTGTATTTACTTCGCTGACAACAATCTATGTGTACTATATGGAAAAAAGTATTGGGACACATCTCTTAATCTGTACAAAAGGCCCCAGTTAAGTATTTAATAATCGAAATTCTTTAGTTGATTTCACCAATTCATTTATAACGTTACATGGGGGCAGCCATTAGTTTACTGTTTCCATGGCAGTACGTGGGCACGCAAGGCGCGAACCTGGTTGCGGTCTCCATTTTATTTTCTTCAGTAGCGGAAAGGTTAATAGCGGGTGATTGCGAGAGCCAGTCCATT
>JAODLC010000050.1:1388067-1405847 GCA_026781145.1 Hippopotamyrus pictus
TGAGGAGGCCAGTCTCAGTGTCGTCCATCTCGATCGGCAGCAGCTGGTTGGCGAAGGTGAACACCAGGTCGGTGAGCGGTCCGAAGCCGGCGTTGTGCATCTGAGTCCGGTTCAGAGTCAGGCCGTCCGAGAAGGTCATGGTGTCCTGGTCAGGGGTGTACCTCGTGCAGATGCGGAGAATCTACCACGGTAACAGGGCAGGGCGGGGCGGAGAGGAGGGGGCGGCACATGGGAACAGAGCATGATGGATGGCACAGAGACTCGAGTCAAGAGAATTACATCTAATTCATATTTCTAAGAGGCAGATCTTTAGCAACACTGTGGAACAGCGTGTGTAGCATTGCTAAAGACCGCTGCTACCATACGTGGGGGGGGCAGCCTTTGATGAGGATTTGGGGGGGTGGCGTTGATTCTGAGTGGCAGCTGCGGCAGGATGATGAAACAGAATTAAAGATGCCTGCTTTGGGTGACTCACAAAAGGCGGCCGGGGCCGTTTGATCGCTCTCTGCTGGGCTCAGAGGGACGGGGGGGGGCAGCATGGGTGTGGCATTCAGAGGACACCTGGGCGGACCCGCCCCCTCCAGCAAGGCCTTCTGGGTAAGTTGGCTAGAAGGAGCGTGTGCTTGTAAAAGCCGAGGCCGTCTACAGCCACTGTATCGCAGTACTTTGTCGCATTTCCACAGACCCTCGTCCTCATGCCTATTGGCTTCCACTCCCCATGCACGCGACCTTGGGGGCCTGCCCCCCCCACAGCCTTTACGGGGCCCCCACCAGCCTGGGTTAGCGTCAGCTCCAGTACCAGCTGTGCCCCTCCCGCTGCCAGGGGCATGCAGACAGTGAGGTTTCCACTCCTCCCCAAAGGGCAGAGGAGTCCCCACGTCCTTAAAGAGCATCGGCAGGCTGTAGAGCAGAGCAGGGTTTCCTTGGGTCCGGCACGGGGGGAGGGGGATCGACGACCCCATAGGCTGCAAGCTTTACATGTAAGCTACTGGGAGGCTGGCTGGAGGAGCCCCTAGAATATGCAACCGCTCCCCCCAGACAGCTCAAATCAAATCAGGCTCCAAGCCCTCTGCCGCCATGTGGAGAAAAATTGTACGATGCTTCTTCTACCAGCCCACGCCGCTCGATGGCGGGGGGGGCGGGGGGTGAGTGACTGAAACGTAGCCGCTGGCTCTATGCTAACGATGAGCTCATTTGCATGACAGCCATCGTTTGCTATAGACAAAACATACACAGATATTTTTTTGGCTAGAGGCACTTGTCTGGGTATATTGAGCTTTTCCTTAATGGGGGGGGAGGGTGCCAAAAGGCAGAGTGGCGTAGCGCCGGAGAATAAGGTCGCGTGCGATTGGCCAGTGGTGGCAGCCGTGTGTTCAGGTGCCGTAGTTAACGTGCACCGAGAACAGCCTCCCAGCCACTTACCGCTCCGAGTGGCCCCTGACGCCGCCTCTGCTATTTAAAGCACGTTTTCACACACGACAAAAGCAGCGTGAGATCCCTCTCAGGCCGTGGAGGCCTTCTGCTTCTCGGCTGGCTGGAGCCAAAGTGTGCGTCGCGGCCCGAACGCAGTCTCAATCTGGGGCTGCTAATCCGTCTCCCGGGGCTCGATTGCTGCTGTGGGGTCTCCGGGGGCTTTTCACGACTCCGACATGCTTCATGCCTCAGCAGGCGGCACCAGCGCAGTACTGGAGCCAGATCTACGGGGGGGGGGGGGGCACCTACCAGGATGTCCAGGCAGGCGGCCTTGAGCAGGGTGATCTGGTCGGCGATGGTGAGCCCCGTGAAGCCGGGGACCCTCTTGGCAAACTCCACGATCTTGATGATGCACTTGGTGGCCAGCTCACTGAATTTGTCCCACAGGCCCAGGTCCAGACGCACACGGTGGTCTGCGCTCGAGTTCTGGAACGACAGGCGGGGAGATGATGCAGATGTGTGACAAGCAAACAGAGACATCGGGGGGAAGCGGAGCTAGCTGCTGTCATTATAATCTTTGTGGAGAATCTCACAGTCCAGGTCCTACACCAGCGACAATGACACATCACGCGTGTTATTTTCCACATTACCCAGGAGGATGCTGGGTAACCGGCAGCCTGTTTGAAGCGCGGGGCAGAGCTGTGACAAGTGACAAGCCAGGCTTTGATGCAAGCCCATTAACGGGCCGGAGGAACAGAGACAAGCTCCGCGCATTGGAGGCCGGGGGGGGGACACACGGGCGGCATCTCGGCGGACAGCAGCGGTGACGAGGGGGAGGGAAGACGAGCAAAGGAGAAAAGCAGAAAAGGGGAGACGAGGGAGGGTGAGGCCACCACAAATAAATGTCCGAATAAAGGGTAGAGTTCCAGAGGAGAAGTGGACAGAGGTCAGAGAGTGACCTTGTCAGTTTTGTGGCATAATCATCCACTCAGCAGAGCCAGTTTCTTCTTTTAAAAGGAAAGAGAGAGCGACGGAGAGCAATCCTCGGCAGAAAGGAGCCCAAGAAAGGAGGGAAAGATGGAGGGAGAGAGGTAGAGAGAACAAGAGAGAGTGTGATCTCAGCAGAATGGAGCTGTGGAACAGAGATATTAAGAAGGTAAAGAAAGAGAATGGGAGAGGAGGATGAGGACAGACAGCTGAAAGACAAAGTCAGTAACGATAACACTCAGACCAACCAACAAAAGGCCCATCAGCACAACATCATGAAAGGCTTTCCGGAAGAATTCAGGCCTTCCGAGCCTCTCTCCTCTCAGTAGACTAACCCAGATTACTGGGGCTCCATAATCCCACCCCTCATATGGGGGGGCGGGCATGGGGTGCTGAAGCAGCAGGAGGCGGGGCCACATCCCGCCCCGGCAGACCGGGAATGCACCCGTGTGGAAATGCGCCAGAAGCCCAACACCCTCCGACTGGACAGAACCCCAACGGCATCGTGGAGACAGATCACACCTCGGGTGGATAAATCCTGTGCACTGCTTAGGGGGGGGCAAGGTGCAGAGAGCGAGGATCCTGATGTGAGGATCCATAAGCATGGCATTAGTTCGGGGGGGGTGTAAATGAAAGACACACGGCGGTGTGAACGGCTGCGGACGAGCTCCGACACGCCGTGCAGCTCCCGCTCTGGCGGATGGGCGAGCCCTGGATATTAAAGCAACTCGTCTCCTCCATCCGCAGCCCGAGCCCTCCACGGGCCGATTCTCCGCCGCAATCCCAGTCAATTACCGCCGGCCCCATAATTCAATACCGCGGAACAAGGAAGAGGCTGGGGAATTCTAATTTCATTTAAGGGCATTTATCCAAACAAATGAGACGGGCCGGGACATTTGAGGAACGGCCCGGCGGCTCGCGGGGATAAATCAAAAGCAGTGGGGGGGGGGGGGTCATAACACGTCAACGTAAAACGATGGCCGCCCCCCGCACCGGTGCTGCGTCCCTGAGCCAGACGCCAGACGGGATCCCTCTCACTCGCGTTACGGATCGCCCTCCCCTCACCCCGCAGTGAACCTATAACTCATCCCCGCCGGAGATTTAAATATTTCACCGCGTAATTGAGGCTCTAACCTAATCTGAGGAGAGCCATGCACCTCTTCTGTTTCAGATAAAGAGATTTAAAGAGCACGTCAGGAACCAATCAGGGCCGAATCGCAGGGAGTCTCGCGCAGCCAATGAGCGATGATAATTACTCGCCGCGCTGACTGAATCCGTGTCCAAAGGCCGTTATCGAAGACGCCGTTACGCTAAGCGCTCCCGTGCCGGTAGCCTTCGCAGAGGCGTATTGATCCGTACTCACTGTTACCGGACTGGTACACGCTTGCTTACGTGGATCTTCCACCAGCTCCACCTCAAGCAGAACCTCGTTTAAACGGGTTACGCACGGGACCTAAATGCAAGGACGTTTCACACTTATTCCTGTAGCATTTTCCAGTAATAAAAATGAGATTTCCTTAAACACAACGCAGGGCTGAAATGCAGTGGAAACTGTTTTTTTGGGATTAAGGTTTTTCATGGCAAAGAGGGACTTTGCAATTAATTAATCTGATCAATCTTCATAACATTCTGGAGTATATGCAAATTGCCATCATAAAAACTGAGGCAGCAGACTTGGTGAAAAATCAGTATTCGTGTCATTCTCAAAACTTTTGGCCATGACTGTATACTCTTGAACTGACACAATTAAGGGTGATTATGTATCTGATACAGAGGGGAAGTGACAGTGGTTTACAAAGTCACATGACAGGTCACATGACTCGCTCCCCTTCCCGCCCCTCTGGGAGCACTTGACTGCATCACTGTGTTTGCGTGTCACATGAGCACACACCATTCTCTCTGCTGGCACCGCAGGCGTTCCTGTGGGGAGACTGCCAGCGTAGCTCCCACCCCCCTCGTGTGATGACATCACCAACCACCACCATCACCCCCCCCCGTACACCCAAATGACCTGCCGCCCCCCCCCTTCCACCCAGCCTGGCTTTGGCCGTCTGCTTTTCCCGAAGGGCCCCCCCCACCGCCACCATGAATGCGAAGCATGCCATTAAATATATACCCCCTCCCCCCTTCAGGGAAATCATGCCATCTGGCAGACGGCAAGTGCTGAAGTTTGCTTCAGTTAACATGACACCATCACATTACATATTATACATACGTGTGCAGACATATACACACACACACGCACACACATACACACGCACACACACACACACACACATACACACGCACACACTTACACACACACACAGGCGCGCACACACACACACACACACACACACACAAGTCACACGCACACGATCCTCAGGCGAATATCAATATACTAAAAAAAAAAAAAACATTATTTTATGGAAAAACAATCTGTTCCAGATCAACAAGTTCATGCAGAATCACCCCATGCATATACAGCCACAGGGAACGTTACACTAGACTTGGTATAGAGCGCACACTCATACACACATACACACACATACACACCCATACACACACCCATACACACACACCCATACACACCCAGGCATCTCCCATAACCGCTCATTCAGCCCCAGAACACAAGGCAGGGATGCCGATCTGCCAGGTATTAATAATTCATAATTATTACAGATTCTGTTCATTATTTTGTAACCGATCGCTCAGGCTCTACTCAGGCTCTACTCAGGCTCTACTCAGGCTCTACTCAGGCTCTACTCAGGCTCTACTCCATCACCCAAACCTACCATTCGACTGGACTTTAGTTCCTCGTCTGTTGTCTTGCAGCAGTTTCAGCCAAATTAACAGTGAACTTCCATCAACTTATTACATTTTCTATTTCTCTGGCAGACGCTTTTATCCAAAGTAATGTGATGTATGATTGAGAAAGCAGGTTCAGACAGTCCCTGGAGCAACTGCTGTTTAGGGTCTTGCTCAAGGGCCCAACAGTGAAATCGCTTTCTCAATACTGGGATTTGCCCCCACAACACAATCATATGCAGAGTGTCTTGACCCACTGAGCAGTACAGTGCCCCACCGGTGCCATTTCTGTCCTTGGGTGTTTACGGTGTGCTGTGCCGTCTCACCCCCCCACACAGACCACTTTCTCTGCATTGCACGTCGCCCCCTAGAGGTAGCATGGCCAGCTCAGGGCAGACTCGGGACCCCTCTCACCGTGGTGTACTTGCCGAGCTGACAGAGGGAGGGGAAGGTCTCCTGGTGCGCCTTCCGGATCTTCTCCACGATGGTCTCCAGCTCGGCGGTCAGCTCGTAGCTCTCCGCCAATTCCAGCTTGGGGATCTCCTTCTTCCTCTTGTTCCGGTCATTCCGGACAGCTGTGGGCGGGCCGTGGGAGTGGTGCTTATTAACAACATGGCCACAAATTGACTGGCCAGAAAGCACCAACTGCACTATTTGATCTCCAGTTAAAATCAGATGTATTGTAACCATTAAGACGCATGAGCCTGGCTTGCTGTCCCTCAGGTTGATTTCATGCAGAGATATGAGGACTGGAGAATGTGTGTGGGACTGGCTCAAGTGGATTTCCATTAACAGAGATTAACCCAGGAGATAGATACCACCACCCACCCCCCCAGTACAAGGGATTCCCTAGAAGAGCCACCAGTCAGTAGAAATACAAGAAAAACAAAAGAGACTTGGGATTAGCAAGGACCGCCATGTCCTTCAGGACCGTATGAAGGAGGCGTCTCCATCGGCCCCTCCTCAGAAACGAGTCCCCCCCCGCCCGAGGGTTCTTCAGCAAACCAGCCGGAACACGTCAAGGTAATCCTTCCGGAAAAATAACCCAATCCTTCAGGGCCAGCTGATGTTCGAGGACTCGCTCTAGGTCCTGCTCTTAAGGTCCTGAGCTACCAGCACATCAAACGGGACGGCGGGAGACGCTTCTGGCTTAGAGCAGAGGCTCATTAGGGCAGTCCACGCTCAGCCTTCACTTACTCCTTCCCGCTGTATGATGTCCCAGAGGTATAAATAAATAAATAGATAAATAAAAGGAAAGCCATCCGTGGCTTTGCCCCCCCCCCAGAACTGGCAGCCGCAGACCTTGGGAGTGGGCGTGTGATTCTGTGAGGTTCCACGTCACGGCAGCGTATTAAGCAGAGCAGTATTTACTGGGGGGGGGGGAGCTATTGACCCCGTTGTGAAATACGTCGCTAGAAAGAACAGACAGGGTGTCTAGCGGTGACAGAAGCAGGTGGGGGGGGGGGGTGTGATTTAGGAAGAGCACAACATGACGGCCCCATCGCCTCGGGCAATCAATTACCCTCCACTCAAACCGAATTACAGCAGCCAGATCTATTTGAATGATGCGTCAGACTGGGGGCCATGAAAATAAATGGGTTTTTAATACCTGGCAAAGAAGGGGGGGGGGGTGAATAAATCTAGAGAAGGATCACATCTCATCAGCACCCCCAAGCTGAAATATCCACTTCCTGTGGATGATGCGGGCCTCGGCCGGGTCAATAACAAAAACGGCGGCCTGTCACCCCCCCCGGCCCCCGCCCCCGGCCCCCGGCCGGGTAGTTGTTATAGATACCGGCCGCGAGGCTGCCGCTGAAGCTCTCTGCTAACATTTGTTTATCCCACATAAAAGGGCTTTTGCCGGTTAGGGATGTACCAACACGGAAAACATGACAGACATTCCTAAACTACACGGCGGTATCAAAATAAACAACACCCCCCTACCAGATACTGCCCTTTGGAACACTCCTATCGGTGTGGAGCTGAATATTTATTTACATTGTGAGAAAGGGTATAGAAAAGGAGAGAGTCTGCCCAAAAATATACACCCCGTTCAACCGCTATATCAGTGTTTCCCAATCCAGTCCCCAGGGACCCACAGAAAGCCCACGTTTTTGCTCCAGGGAGCAAAAATGTGGACTGTCTGGCAGGGAGCTCCAAGGAAGCAAAAATGCGGCCCGACTGTGGGTCCCCGAGGACCGGATTGGGAAACACTGCACTATGGGATCATGCAGCCTATTCCAGGAAGCAGTGGGCAGGGAACGCCAGGATGGTTAGGAATGGGGAAGGAGTTCTCCCCACCACACACACACACACACACACACACACATATATACATACACACACACACCCCAATTTAGTGATGCCAATTCACCTAATTACCCAGCTTCCCTACCCAGCTTCCCCCATCAAAGCAAAGAGATATATAAATATTTCCTAAAGCTCCAACCCTACATATCTGTATTAAAACGCTGCTGTACATTTAATGCAACAGCTGGAATTTTCTGCCAAACCATTTAACGTAACAATGCCCAAATTATCAGCAAATGACCACAGGGGTCTCGGCATGGGCGCGTTTAGCATGTAGCCAATAAGACGTGTTAGGAAATGCCCCTTCAGGCAGATGGCGCACAGACACGGCCACCAGTGCAGCCATCAATTACTGGGGCAATTCACAAGTCCCCTGCTCAGGGATTCAAACTAGAAACCTTCCAGTTACACTGCACCACATGCAGTTACACTGCACCACATGCAGACAAACAGGTTAAAAGCGTTCGGCTGTCTTGCTGATGCTTCGATGAACAGTTTACTGATTTATTTATGCCGCTGGATATTTTGCTGGAATATCAGCCAGGGGGGTCAATGGTGTCTTCTTCAATAAATACTGCTTTGCTGGCAGCCTAATAATTTCCAAATGATTAAAACTTTGCATGCATTATGATATCAGCTTCATGGCTTCAGACAGTAACAGCACAGCTGATATAGAGGACCTCTCAGCCAATCACAGTAGCAAAAGCTGTAAGTCCCGCCTTCTCATTCAAAGCAGCCATATACAGTGGGCCAGAATGACTGAGGCTGATGCAATCACACTGAGCCAATAATGTGTGACATGAAGAAAAAATAATAATAATTGTGAAGACAAAGTGATGGGAAATGAAGAAAATGCTTTTTTCCTCGTGTGTGCTGGATACACAATGAGTTTTTCTTGGGAAATTCTCCACATCTCACTATGACATCGTGTCAAAAACAGGTGAAAGGCGGGTCCGGGTACAGATTTCATCTAAAGTAACTGATCTCTCTGACCATTTTGCACTTTTAAGAATATTGCAAGACACCAAAGGGTTAGGGCTTAGGGCTCCCTCCCTGGCTTACAGGCAGTAGCAACAGCTTCGTCAGCCGCCACGCCACCTGCTGGTGAAGATGTGGCATGCCTCCGTTTGGAGGACCCGCACCCCCCCTCCCCAGAAGGAGAGCGGCGACGTCGCCATTAACACTAACATTAGCGTTAGCGGCAAAGTCACGCTCTGACGTGCTAATGATCCTGGCATCCCTCCATCCCTGTGTGGGATGGACGTCATTCACCCCAGATCGGGGCATCGACCCCCCTACACACTCTACCCCCACCACTTTCCCCCCAGATAAATTAACTGAAAGATGCTCATCGACTCGCTGGATAAAAACGGTGTCATTAAGCAGAGACCCAGGAATACTTCAGTGTTATATCAGTAATACACCAGGTCAGTACGTGTTCTCGCCCCAGGCCAGAGCCAATGAGAAATTCCTCAGCAATGGCACCCTCAGGTCTGCAGTAATGCCCCCACATTCGGGGGCCAGTGATAACATGAGGGCCCGTTTTGGGCCTGTGAGCCGCCCAGTTGATAGAGCTGGTTTACCAACATGTCTAGACACTCTGGAGGAAACTAACTCCAGTTTTCTTTGGTTTGTCGGGCACCTAAACCCTACCAGGGAATCTCAAACCCCGCCTCCGGAGACCATGTGACTGGGAGGGGGCTGACATCAAGGGTCACTGGACAGGGGAGGAGCCTGTGAAACTAGCCATCAGCCATAAAGTGAGGGATCCATGGTCCTGTCTAACGATTATGTGGACAGGAAGTGAAAGGGCCAGTCATGTGACCAGGGCCGACTCACACTCCTTGGACATGCCGACGGAGAAGCACTTCTGCAGGCGACAGTACTGGCAGCGGTTCCGGGTGACCTTGTTGATGATGCAGTTCTTGTCCCTGTGGCACGTGTACACCATGTTCTTCTGGATGCTTCTGCGGAAGAAGCCCTAACAGGCAGAGAGAGATCAACGGTGGGGGAGGGAAAATGAGCATTTCATCTTTCGTCAGCTCGGCGTGGCGAGAACATCCACGGGCGTCTTTCCCGAGGTGTTCATTTAATTGCTGCCGATTGATGCTGTTTACCTGCATGGTGACGGGGGGGGGGTGGGGGGGGGGCGGCTGGAAAAGGAGGTGGGAAAACTTAGAGGAGGTGAAAAACAGAGAGGAGCTTATTACAGATCCATCAGCCGCTACTGTGCAACATGGAGCCAGACGTTCAGGGTGAGAGGAGGTCTGACCGGGACCATGTCAGAACCGCACCATGTTCAGGTCAATTCTGTGCTTTTACCAAAACCAAAAGCAGCTCAAGCAGAGGGCTTCACTTCCCTGGGCTTCACCTCTCAGCAGAGACGCAGCTACTAGCGGCTGAATCGCATCCAGGATACGGTTTTCATCGCACACCCACGTCCAACGGGACCTCTTTTCCAAAGGACTACATTCAAATAATTAAACTCCACCAAAAATGTTAACACTACCACTTCCTGTGAGCCTCCACACCCCTAGGGGGCGCCACCAGCACAGGGCAATCCGTGATCAGATGCCCGCGGCCTCCCGGCGCCTCGCATCTGACAGACCCAGGTGGCATTAAACGCTCCGTCACGACGGCAGCCCCATTCAATACCCTCCATGCCAAATTAGGGCTCCCGCGTGTTCGGACGCAAGCCAGGAGCACAGACAGAAATGGAGACTTGGGAGAGAGGCTTCCAGAATCTGGGGAGAGTCACGGGAATCAGTATGAAGGGAGAGGAGTAAGAAAAAACCCACACTCCACCCCAAATTACCCATGCACCCTTAAAGCTGGGCTTTTTGTGGGCAGTGGTGGCTTAATGGTTAGGGAAGCGCACTTGTAATTGAAAGATTGCAGGTTCAAATCCCCGACCAGCAAGGCACCACTGAGGTACCCTGAGCAAGGTACTGCTCTCCAGGTGCTGAATTAGCTGCCCCCTGCTATGTCACGAAAAGTCACATATGGGTCAGATGCAGAGGACACATTTCGTTGTTGCGCACTGTGTGCTGTGGTGTGTTAACGATGATCACCAAATTCTAATTTTTTACCAGGTTTTTATCAGTTCACAATTTACATTTTTATTTTATTGAAAGGAATTTATATTTATTGAAAAGCAGGGTCATCTTGGAGCAATGGGGTTAAGAGCCTTGCTTTGGGCTCAATGGTGAAATCACTCTGCTGACCCTGGGATTTGAACCAGCAACCTTCTGATTACGTACACAGCATCCCGACCCACTGAGTCACGCACCAACCCCCCCCCATTATTGAATCACTGTTTTTATTTACTTTGGAAGTGCTAAGAGCAAGGTTATGAACAGCATTTCACGAAAACCCATTTCAGGCATTTAAGAGGCTTAACTGAAGAACTGAATTTAAGACAAAAGCCGGACAGCTGACTCTGAAATCGCAGGGCACCGTCTTGGGGGTGTTTTCCACGCGAACGCGAGATCACACATACACAGGAATCTGAAGGAAAACTGTACGGAGACACGAGGCGTTAATATTCGGAGGCGCCTAAATTACACGGCGTCACAGAGTGTTGGTAACGGATTGGATTTTCCGAGCGGGAGGCCCAGTGACAGACGTATAAATAACCGGGGGGAGGACTCGGCCCGGAGCGGAAGACGGCGGCCCGGCGGGAAGAAGCAGCGGCACCGGGCCGTCTGTTTACGCGACTGTTGAAGACGCCTAATGCTGGATGCACCCCGCACCCATTCCCCTGCAGCCCCCTGAGATCCGTGCACATTGGCCCAATCCATCCCAGCCTGAGATGTGTGACGAGATGAGACTCAGCTCTGTCAGAGGAAACTGACCCCCCCATCCTGATGTCTACCCCCACAACCCCCAGTTGTACTTCATCCCCTCGACACCTTCTCTGCCGCTCACAGCCAACCCTTCGGTAACTTACTCGCTGCCGTCTCTTAACCGCTGCAGTTTTTATAAACGCCGCACCCCCTCACTCACTTATGTCCTAACAACAAAACATCAAATAAATTAAACAAAATAAAATAAAATTACATTAAATAAAACACATTCCACATCCAAGAGGCCCAGAACATTGCGTCTAAATCCAAGGCGACCCAGAGAAATAACTGGGCCTCAGAAGGTCCTTGGAGACCTTCCCAGCACCACTAGATGACAACTGATGACAATAGTGCACAATGACAATAAAGTAGACTTTGAAAATGGAGGGGTCACCATGACGACCCAGCACACAGCGAGACGTGCTCCCGTTCAGGGGGCTCAGGGCACTTCGGAGATCCCCACAAAGCTGCCTTCATATTACATCCCTGGATAAACATATTAAATACTTACAAAACAAGGAGTAAACAGAAGAAAAAGCCAGAATTACTCATTATAGGAGATTACAGTTATATTAAAGTGGTAGATATGGTTATATTATTAGCTACTATAATTGAACGATGATCTCTAGACTCACTGACAAACACATTCTGGGGTGCCCCAGTCGTGGTCTGTCTCGTTAAGCCTCCCAGAATGCACTGGGGCTATCGAAACGGAATGCATTGAAGAGTTCCGTCACCTAAACAGGCCCATAACGGAGACTGGCATCGCCCATCTTGTTATCTTAATGGTGTGGGGATAGTGTGTCTTAGGTGGTGCTCATTTACAGATTAAAAAAAAAAAACGAAAGTGCCACCTATAAATTATTAACCCCCCCACACACCCGCCCCTCCCACAGAACGTTCCGGGCTTCCATAACTGAAGCGGCAAGCGACGGCAGAAGGGGCAACTGATTAGCTTTCGCTCTTAATCGTGTCGATATCTTATCGCTGTCACTGAAAGCAGAGAGGACACTGGAGCCCCCCCGAGTACCCCCCCACCCCCGCCCCCTCACTCGTCACACGCATGTAAAGCGATGCTCATGCGAGGAAGGGGGAGGGGCAGGACAGTTTACCTGCGATATTACTTACACCTGGAGTTCAGCATGGAGGTGAGGTCACAGGTCCTAAGCTGCTGCGGGGGGGGGGGGAGGGGTAGGAATCTTAAATAAACCTGCAAGGTAGGAGCCCCCCAGGGAACAATACAGGGCATTGATGGGGAATCTGCAGATGGTACTGCCTGCCTGCAAGCGAGAGAGAGAGAAAGGCGCCTGTCTCATGACTGTGGGAGGAGCGCAGAGGACGCTGCGACGGGCACCCACGCCGAGTTTCGGATCGCCTGACCCCCCCGGCGACACCATTCCTCAGACCGGCTTCCCTTTCAATCCTTCAGTTTCCCTCCGAAATGAGAGCTAAACAGGACGCGGGAGTCTAAACCCACAACGTACCCGAGACACCCGCTCATTCCGCCATTAGCGACGCGGGTTAGCAGCGACATGCTAAGCACGGGGATCAGCTGATGGTCGAGCCCCAGAAGGAGATGCTGCTGTACCTTTGAGGGAACAACTGATCCCCAATGGATAAAATCTGTCTGCATAAGTGGCTAAATTTGAGCCATAAATTTGGATAATATTAAATGTGCCATTATAGCATAACGGCAAAAAAAGTTGCCTTCAGTGCATTTGTCCAAAACTTAAAACAATTTAAGGCAAAATCTGTCATGTTACTGCGAGGCACAAGCCCCCAGCCTCAACTGCAGTGGGGGGACAGCATGACTCCCCCCCGCTAGGTCTGGGCCGCACGGTACGTCCGTCACCAGCTGAACCGAGAGGAAGACAGATTGCTGGTGAGGCTGACACACGTACATGGGATTCACACGGTGCCTGCTTCTGACACGCACACACGCAAACACACACGCAAACACACACGCATTGCACCCCTGCTCTTGGCCAGCTTGCATACGTGCCACACGTACACCAGCCGCACAATGCCCCCACATCCATCCAACCCACGCACGCAATGAACACGCACCAGAGAGTCACGATACAACCTGACATGCTGGCATGCACAAACTTACGGAGCACACCCAACCCAACACGCACACGCAAACACGCACACGCAAAGGACACGCACGCGAGAGCTGCACGTTCCTGGCTTGCACACACGACACCTACGCATCACGCAATGTGCCTCCTCGCTCACACAGACGACGTTCTCACTCTTAAACGAAACCTCCATATTCTGCACATCTCCCAACAAGCAGCCTGGAAAAACGGCACGCTAAAAGGTGTTAGCTGGACCCCACTCAGCCCTGGAGGGCTGTCAGAAACACCCCGTCACAGACGAATCTCACGTCAGCTTCACCAGAAAACAGAAGAGGAATCTTCCTTGTGTGGCTTGGGGGGTGGGGGGGGGGGGCGGCGATGACGGTGACAAGAGCGTCTGGAATATGACAGATAATGTCTGGTTCTGCTTGAGGAGACATTGTCTTAAAACAAAGCCTGAGAATGCCCTAAAAGCCTGTTTGGACACCATCGTTCTCATTTTAACGAGCGGTTCAGTTTAAAAAGCACCTTCTCTGAATTTTGATGGAGTATTTATCACCTAATTACTGCTGCCATTTGGGTGGGAGGAGATGGTCAAATAAACATTAGGCTGCTAATTTGTATCTTAAAAAACTGAAATGTGACAAATCCGGAAGCCAAGCATAATGTTTCATTTACTTACAGGTGCAATTTTTATTTGCCATCTGCAGCAAACCCTTCTAAAGGAACGAAGGAGCTGTTTCTTTTGAAGTGATCAGGTTTTGCTCGGAGTGATAAACTCTCCGGTTCGACGACATATGAATCATTTATATGCTTGAATCCCTTGTCTATACGCCTAAATCTTTATGCCACAGAAGACTTGAGAAAGTTAAATACAGAACAGATACACCCTCTTGTCAGCCCACTGGTTTGCAGGGGTCTCCTGAAGGCCATCTGAAAGTTAACCTCCAGAAAGCAAAGATCGTACCTTTCACAAGACGCCGGACAGCAAATGATGGAAAACGGCAGCTGCTTGCTACATGTGTTTGGAGCGGTTAGGGAGCAGGCCCTAGCCAAATACATGGGGGAGGATATGCGTCTCACCCATTCAACCCTGGTATGACTCAGGTGCAACGTGAAAGTAAGAAGACAGGGGCAGTGAGCAGAAGCGCTTTTGTTTAAGGGGAGAACGATCGACTTTGATAAGCACCCCGTCTGACGAAGACTCCATCTTGTTGGTGCTGAATATGCATGCACTGATGTGAAGCCATATGGAAGTACGCGTTACCAATTCAAATCAAGCCTTCCCTGGGATATCAAACGAGACGACGGCCTGTCAGATTATTTAGATTAGCCACATTTGCACGGGCATCGAAACGGCTAAAAGCGGCGCGCATCTGCCGCCCCATTCGTTCGCCTGTTTTTTTTTTTCTTTTCGTTTAAGCGTGTTTCTTCCATGAAGGCTCGCGGGCGTGAGTTGTCCCACAAACCGCGCCAACACCGACGTGGAAAACAATCGGCCACGTTGAGAGTTTACAGAACGGGGCGGAGTATGTAACGAGGCAACTACGGTTACCCGGGAACTGCGCTAGAGGCTGTCAAATCCAGACAGCTTTATTGTTCCTGAAACACTTATACGTTTACACACGCACCCGCAATGCAGATGTGCACTCCTGTACAAGCGAGCTTACCCGTGCAATTCGACGAGTCAAGCCTGGCAAGAGGAGACAAGTCCACTCCCCTTCTCCGGCACAGAACTCACACTTCGAACATCAGCTCTGGCTCCTGCTGCATCCATCACAGCCGACAAAGTCCCCCCCCCTGCCCGTGGCAGAACCTTCACCTTTAACGACGACAATTGCAGTACAGGGATACGAGTATGGAGGCAGGGTGGGGGGGGTTACTGGGGGGGGGGTTCTGTGTGTCTATAATCCACAGCTTAACCTGCCGAGTCCTTAAAGCTACGGAATCAAAGCTCTCTTGCTTCTGCTTTCTCTTTCAAGTCGCTATTCAGTATAAACGGAGGCGCATACATTTGCGTTCACCCCATCTGTGCCCATTTGCTGAGATCGGCCTCTCTATCAGGCGGCGCGTGTTTCCGAGAGCGCTTCAAAGGAAGCCCGCTTGTTTAATATGCCAGCTACCACCACGCCGCCGCTTCTCCTGCCGCCCCTCTTCCCGCGCTTCTACTCGCCGTTCCAATCCGCGGAACATTCCCTCATTAATCACTGGTACTCGACTGGTTCACAGTCTTCTCAAACTACCGGGATAAGGATTCCTCACATACCAAGGGTTATACAGGAATGGAGAGGAGCCCCCCCCCCCCCCCACCCCCAATGCAACATGGGTTTAAGGGCCTGTGAGAAATATTCAGTAGCTCCCCACCCCCATCGAATCCTGCCCCATACTTCGGTGACACCTCCCAGCCCAAACATTGAATAGTAATGATATCACATCGACTACACAGTTAAGAAGACATCCAAGTTCCCTCAGAAACCCACACTTTCATCTGCAAAAGTTCAAGACCATTTCCTACTGCCCGGGCAAACGTGAAACATCCAACAGCTAACAGCTATCTGCCGACAACAAACAATGATTTCATAACTCTTGCTTCACACCAAACACTGCGCTCGATAAGAGAGAGACCAGAACTTTGCACCTCTCCACCATGTGTTGATGCCAAAGTCCCACAACAGATCAGACGTGAGGTCTTCAAGATCTTCCACAGATCACCTATGAGCCATTCCTCAAACTGAGGTCGAAAGACCTTTGGTCCGACCTTCAAAATCCTTTGTCACGACAAAAATGACTACAGATAAACAGGTCCCTCCATTAACTAGCTAACTATAATTACCGTGCACTAACACAGTGCCTGCAGAGGCACTAATGACATCCACTTTCCTCATACTTCAGACCACTTACCGGTTCAAACCCAATTTTGCCCAGGAAATGACAACAGGCCTTACAGAGCTCGGTTTTTCCAGTTTGGTCTTGGTCTGCCGGCTCAGACCAAGTCTGCCGATTTTGGGCTGGAGGGGTGGCGCTCTCTTACCTTGCAGCCCTCGCAGGCGCTGACGCCATAGTGGTATCCCGAAGACTTGTCCTGGCACACAAAGCAGGGCTTGTAGATGCGCGGCGGGGCTGGGGGCGAGGGGGGGCTCGGGACCAGCTCCTCTGAACTGCTACTCTGGGTCTCAACAGCTGCTGGGACACAAGAAGGAAGAAGCCGGTTTGAACAGTCAGGCTCAGGGGTGTCAGCGCCTCGCTGCTGGCGGAGAACGTTGAAGGAACCAAAAAAAAAAGGGCAGGGGGGAACAGCCAGGAGACTTTGGTCACATGACCTAATGGGCCCAGTACCGCGTTTTCAGTCATGGGTGAATATCTAGAGCTGGATGTCTCGAGACCAGTCTCGAGACCACTTTTACGCGGTCTTGGTCTTGTCACAGTCTCGACGGTCTTTGGTCTTGCTCTTGACTCAGATCCCTTGGTCTTATTTTGGTCTCACTGCCTTGGTCCTGCTGTCTCAGATCGACATAGTGGTCGGGAGATTTGGAGCGAAAAGTATCCATGACACACAACGTAACGTTCGATAATGCAACATTATTATTATTTCGCCTTTCGCACCCTTCAAATGCAACCAATCAATGACATACATGCATTTTGTTGTGATTCAGACATAGGCGCTCATCCGATCAAAATACGCGTTATACACACAAAATAAATATAGCGCTAGTTAAATGTTAAATGTGTAATCACATGCCACTGCAGACATCAAGATGTCAGAATCTTTTAAGCACTTGTTCTTTTTCTTATTAATGCACAATTTGATGTGCAGTTTGTATTGGTATATATTATTTGTAGTTTGCATTTAATTCATGTGACATGTGCGCATGTCTATATATTGTTTGATTACAGTATTTTACTTAAAATGGTGTTTGACTAAATAAATGTGACCATTGACTTTTAAATAACATCTGCATATCACGTTGTGCTGACTTAACAGGCCTAATCCATTTCAGTGAAGTTGATATACAGTGTCATTGGCTAGTACTACTACAATGGGACTTTAGACAGTTTTTGGAGGTGTTAGCTGTTGTCAGATGACTTTGGGGCCAGTCAGTACCCATCATGTTAGTCCTCAACTGCACACAAAAGTTAAAGGAGTCATTTTTCGGTCTCGGTCTCGTCTCGACTTTGTCTTGGTCTCGACTCGGTCTGTTTTGGTATCGATACCCTCTGGTCTTGGTAGTGTCTTGGTCTTGGTTTAGGCGGTCTTGACTACAAGTCTATGAGTATCTAGGGCAGGGTTCTTCAAATCTGGACCTTGATTCCAAATCCAGGCCTTGTTTTCAGTTCTCCCAGGTAGTTAGTTTAATAA
>JAODLC010000050.1:1405947-1421258 GCA_026781145.1 Hippopotamyrus pictus
ACTGATTCTGATTGGTCAGAGGCTTCACACCTGGCTCACAGGTAAAGGAAGGCTGGAAAACCAGCAGTGCTCGGACCGTGATTTGAATAATAGGGATCTAGGGGATCAAGGTAGGGATAGTGTGAGGAAATCGGCAATCAGGAAATGCATCACAGGAATAGCTTGGGAGTTGTAGCATCTTCCACACAAAGTCTCTAAACGTGCATGGAGCATGTATACCCTTACAAGACACAGAAACAGCCCCCCCCCCAGCTCAAACACCGCTCAGTCTTCAGTTCCCACCTGATGCCATCGTCAGGGTTGGGTTACCGATAGCCTCGGTACTGAGCTTCATTGTGAGCTTATTCGCAGACGTCTCCCCACCCAGCCCTTGTACTTATCCCCAAGATGCCACCCCGCCCCCCCCGTGAGCCCACGTTCCCCTCACAATTCAGCTACAACTGCATCCATTTTTTGTTATGTTTTTTTTTCATTAAAGAAAGCTATTATTCATGGATTAAACTCATTTCAGGTTTTTCCTCGAGACCTTCAGCCAAATCAGGCATTCTCCAGATTTTGGGATCTCAGAAACAAGTTCTTTCAAGTGCCGCAGGAGGGGGAGGGAGGAGCGGGGCTTCATGGAGACATACGTAATCTCGCAAACTCCGACCGCCACTCGACACAAAAAGCAGAGCTGCCGAGGCTGAGCCAAGCCGGAGCCGTCTCTCGCCGTCCGCGCACAGGCCAAATGCTAATGTGTCCGACACACCGCAGGCAGATGTCGAGTGTTTAGAAAAGATCAGGCGCCTGACCCGTTTTGTCCGTCGCCGATATGATTCATTCCAGCGGGAAACCCCAGCGTGTTTGCCTTACTAGACATTAATGAGCTTTATCTCCCAGCTGCCTCTTGGCTCTGGGCTGGAGGGGAAAGCACCCCTCCCGCCAAGGCCGAGACCCCAGCCTCGTGGGTGGCTGACATTTGGCACAGGAATGCAGACGGGGGCGGGAGACACCGTCGGGGCTAATTAGCTGGAGGGCCTCCCCCGAGTCGGCACTGCCCTCAGCTCCTCCACAAATCACTGCTGTCCGGACCCCCCGCCCGTGGGCCATGCCGGGCTGTCAGCGCTCGTCAAATCATCTGGACGCCCCGCCCCATCCTCTGAGACAATCCCCATGCCTGGCCAGAGACCAATTAGCTCCTGGGGTGGCAGACAAAACATCCAACGACTTAATGTCAGAGGTAGCCTTCAAGCCAGTGGGGGGAATTAGGCTTTAAAAAGGACAGTTAAGCGCAATCATGACCTTAAATGGAATATTACACTTCTGACTACGAGCCGACAGAAAGGCGGCGTTCTCAAAGGTGCAGTTTAGCAGCAAAAGCTAACAGCGCACGACCGCACAAGCGAGTGAGCCAGCAAGCGCGTGGGCGCTACGATGGAGCGCACTGCCGTCCGGGGTGTCCCCTGCCTCGTACCCTCTGCTGCCCGGGACAGGCTCCAGGCCCTCCCACCACCAGGACAAGCTGGTGGAAGATGGACGGAAATAGTTTGCACCAACCCACTTCTTTAGCACACAATTCAAAACTGCCCTGCTGATATTAGAAGTGCCAGAACCGAAAGAAGAAACCATTTTTACGTCGTTTCTTTTGCCTCTTCGGAATCAGGCTTGGACACTCAGTGAGAACCTGCAGACTATCAGTCCAGTGGTGCATTATGAACTAGCAATGAGTAGAAGGCAACATTACCATTTTGTGGGTCTTTCTTTTCTGGAAGATGCCATATTAAATCCATCCTTAATCTGAACTTGCTACTAAGATCGGCCTGTACTGGACAGTTGAACAGACGCTAGATGCTTGGCTTCATGGTATATCTAACACAATTAGCCTGGAAGGGGGGATATTGTTACTCTTTTTGCTTTAATTTAAGCTACTGTATTGGTAAATTTATTCATGGAAAAAAAGCTTTAATAAGTGCATCCCCATGAGGAAGGACAAGTCTAAGCTCACCCAATACACTTATAACGTAAATAAATCCAAACACAAACATGACCTTGTTACCCCTGCTTCACCCTAATAGAATTAAATCTCAGGGAAAAATTGACTAGCTACTGTTCTGTTTCTATGGTTACCGACACGTACCGCTATCTAAGCTTGAGTGCTATTGTAGCACCGTGGCGTTTTGGGTGTAACGTGGTATTTTTGATTGGCAAAATTTATCATGGTGGGCCCTACCCCACATCTACCCCAGAATTTCATTGCCAAGATGTCAAAATAGCCAGAACAGCGTTGCTTATGGAAATACCGTCAAAAAAAAAAAAAAAAAAAAAAACATATATGGTATGTCTAGATGGCTTGAAACTTAGATACCCCCAAGTCTACCCCCATCACTTCTCATGACATCACCCACAAACACCACATCTCATGACACTTCCGGTGGTGTTTGTTCGGGGAGTAAGTTCACGCTTTTTTAATGAACTGGTAATTGCTGGTCTTAAATGCGATCGTCGATATGCCTCCAGAGTCTCCCTTCACGTGTCACTCAAAGGACCGCAGACTGTGTTTGAAAGAGGTGCACGTTGGAGGGGAGACAACCAAAGATTTTCAGGACGTGTGAGATGACCAACAAAACAGCCAAAATCATGCTTATTAGTAAACATGTCACAAAACTTATGGGACTCCCTACTCAAAAAAAATTTAAGGGGGTTTCCCTGAAGTACGCCGACGAGAGCAAAGAGCAGGCGTACGGAAGTCCCCGGAGTGTTCCGCGGGAGATGATTAAAGCCGCAACCTCACTGCGTGTTCATGGATGACCTAAAAGTGGAGGATGCTGAAGAAGAGGAGAAAGAAGGAGAGACGCCCCCTCTCTCATCCCCTCAGACCAGCAGCCTCCAGCTGATGCTAAGATAGATTGCGGTTTCCTGCCCAGCACTGGAGGCTGCTCTCTCATTGGTTCACTCTCACCCCACTCTGCTGGCCTATCAGGAATAATCTGGGCCAAGCCACACCCCCAAACGCTAACCAGCACACCGAAATCGCTGACCATTCCCACCCACCTAGCGCTGGGCGATATCGATATTATGCCTCGCGTGTACAATAATCACCAGGGCTTCGGATGACAGCCGAAGCATTTGGCTATACGGAAGTTTATTTACGTCCATAATTAGGTAAGCAGATGAGTAGTACGGCCAAAATACTGAGGTGAGTTTTGTGACACCGAAAAGTTAGTTAGTCTGTATAAACTTGGTGCATCATTATTAAATTCGGATGGTGGAGCACACTACATAATACTGTTGTGACATACTATGGTTTGGTATACTGCAGTGTTATATGCGATATGCACTGAAGCGGCGGCGAAGAAAGGAACAGCTTAGCAGCCACGACACCTTTTAAAAGAGATCTTGTGGATAAACATGGTAAAAAGACGTCGGAGGTGGTGGTACTTTTTGCAGTTTAACGTCTGACATGTTTATTAAGTATAAGGATACGTCGAATTTATAGTGATAACTTTTGGGCGTCATAAAATGCCTCAATATTTTAGCCGTACTACCAATTCGGCTTAAATTATGGGCACAAATAAACAGCCGTGTGAAATGCTTTGGCTGTCATCAGAAGCCCTGGTGATTATTGCACACGCGCAATATAATATCGATATGATATCACTAGGGCTGCCGCAATTATTCGATGTAGTCGATGATGTCAACACTGAAAATGGGCCGACATCAATATTTTAAATTTAAGCATCATTTTTTTATTATTCTAATAAAATTACTATGATTTCTAAAATGCTTAAATTCATTATAACAAATGTTTTCCTTTAATATCACTGTAAATAACCACAAAACAAAAAGGTGGTTTTCCACTGTGCAATGTGTAGTATGGCATACTTCAGGGGTACTAGCGCTATGCACGAGCACCTGAATAGAAAACATACTGCGGCTATTCTGGATGATGGACCATCACAGTAGGCAAAACCAAAGTGTTGTCTATTCATGCTTATTAAATCTGCATTACAACAGAGAGCTTTTAAATATCTTGTGTCCTTGTACCTGCTAAATACACTCAATATTAAAGCCACAAAGTTGTCTGCCTGCTACGTTACCATCTCCATGGAATAAGTGTTAATGAAAACGCTTAGGCTAAAATCTGGTCTTATTCTGCATTGACTGATGTGTGCATTGGACTTGTTGGTACCAGAGTTGTCGTTACCATAAACTAAAACTGAAACGAAAACTGACACTTTTATTTAGAAAATAACTAGTAAAATGAAATAAAAATGAAAACATACAACAAGAAAGGCGTCGGACTTTAATCTGCAAAAAGTACAGCCACACCACTTTCTACCGTGTCTAACCACAGTACCTCCTCCCTTAAAAGAGGCTGTGGCTGCTGATCTGTCCCTTCCTTCACTGCGACTTCAGTGCCTATCGCTTGTGTTGCATGCGGCGTGCTCCGCTAATCGATTTCATTAAGTATGAGAATACGCCAAATTTATACAGATTATTGACTTTTGGGCATCACAATACGCATCTCATTCATATTTTTAGGCATACTACTAATCTGCTTATCGAATTGTGGGCGAAAAAAAAAAGTCTGTATAGCGCTGAAAAGCCGGCATACATCATCTAAAGCACGGCAATGATATACAATCTGCTGTCAAAAGAAACTTAAATGGTGAAGTTAATTTTCTGGAGGAAAATTAATCGCTTAATCGACCAATAGATAAAATAGTTGATAGATTAATCTATAGAAAAATAGCCATTAGTGGCTGCCCTAGATATTTCCCAGCCCTATACTCACCCTTCACCCATCCCCAAAGGGAACTAAACCCATAACACGAATTCCACCACCAGTCTTCACGAAAATCCCCACCACGGCGTGAGCGTTATGCCTCACCGGGTCTGGCTCTCAGGGACACTTTCCTCCAGGTGACCCTACTGACATCCAGGATACACACAAATGAGTCTCATCAGGAGCAAGAGAGGGAGAGAGCCGCTACCGGGAGTTAGGGAGCGTGGAGTAGTTAGGGAGCGTGGAGCAGTTAGGGTTACGGCGTGGGAGGGCAGGCGTCCTGCGAATCTGACCGATTATATGATGCGACCGGTGTCCTACACAGTCAACTCCTCTGAAAAATCGCCGTCATTATTTTTCCTCCCTGCCCCCACCCCCGCCCCTGAAACAGCAGCAGGAAGCAAACAACTGGTGTACAGGGGACAAAGGAGACAGTCAAAGTTCACACAGAGTGCGGAAAACGGTCCGGCCACTTAGAGATAGAAAGATATATACAGAAACTACATATGGTCTGCTTTTAATTATGGGATGGCAGTGGTACAGGGGAAGCAACAGAGATCAAAAGTCCATCCATGCATATTTCCTTTTTCCATAACACATCCACAGCACAATGTGTAAAAAACAGGAAATCAGAGAACAACTCAAATCAAAAGTACCTTTGTTTTCTACCCGAGGTTCTGGGTTTGAATCACAGGTCTGCTCGTTTCATGTTAAAGATCCACTATGGGCATGTACATGCGCACACACACACACACACACACACACACAGACACACGTGCATCAATAACCCATCTTTGACCCCCAGCCCCTGGAGAAGATCACCACGTACAGGGTTACCTGGGAGATTAACCTCACACACGAGATACCAGCCTAGCTCTCCTGCACTCTACACCATAAGACAGTCCCACCTGCACCAAGCCACCAGTAAGACAGGGGATCAGGACAGATGTGCAACGAAGACCCTCGAAGATCGCACTGCTACGGCATCTTTGAACATTTCCCCCCTAGAATCGCCAAATGTTGCGGTTTCCTGCCCAGCACTATGGAATCATCTGATACCGACGTCCGAGTTTTGAACTGCTCCCACATGTCCAAACGCCTCTTCTCAAATGAGATGATTGATTTAAATCAACCAGTCAGACCCTAAACACAAGAAATGGAATAAATAAATAAATAAATAAATAATAATCCGTGTGCTACTGGCAGAGGCCAGAATTTACACTCGTCAGATTTCGCAATACGCCATTTTCATGGAAAATTAGTATATTTCAAAATACCATATTACAAACCGTTAAATATAAAAAGTGTCAAGGACGATTAGGGTATTAATTAAGAAGACAATGGCGGTGCTTTAAGGGCCTGACTCCGCGCTGCCGCGCTTCAGACTGTCACTCCGTCATGTCCTCCGGCTCAAAGCAGGGGCGCCGATACTCTTAATAAACTCGATTAAGCATGGCTGCCTCTGACGGCTCCCTTTCATCAAGACTTACACGTTTTTCTCTCTCTCCCGGCTCCTTCTTGCCCACAAAATTAGCTTGTCGTGCAAGCTGTACTAATGGCCTTTCATGTCACTTTCAGAAGTGCTTGTGGAGGGCGTAATTACACCAGATCACATGCGTATTAGTGTAGGGATACGCGTGTGAATATCGATCTGTAACCCAGCACAGCACGCCGGAGTCTGATAAACGACCAAGACGGTCCTCACCAGCTTGGGTGACTCATATATGATAAGACCGTTTTGGTGTTTGTTTACCTAATTGGTCTGTATAATGAAATCCGTCATAGTTACTTGTTTGGGCCTGTGCAAGAATTAGGCTACCCGAAATATTTTACACTAACATAAAATAATCCACACAAAATAAAAACCTTTCCATGTTTTATGCTTCCGTATCGAATCCAGTAATACAGCGGGTGGGATCATTTTAATGGGGATAAAAGATCCTGGGTTTTCATTTAACGAAAATGGCTTTTGTTGGAAATTATCTAGTTAACGTTTAGCTAATTTATTAGTCTTTGAAAGCGTTAAACATAATTTTTTTTTAAATGTAAATGCTTCACCAAGAAGCGTTTTCATGACTGCAGGCAACAGCGCACCTCCCAAATTAACCCGCGTACCAAACTCGCTCGTCCATCCGCACAAAGCTTGAGAAAGACGCGAAACTGCAGCCAGACACAGTAACACGGAAAACAGCTGTGGGCTTTTTCGCGGCTCCGCTTCACAGCGAACAGTCACCGAGTGCAGCCCCTGCCGATTACAGGCCTGCCGCCTCTATTTCACTTTCAGCTCATGGTCTCCATCAAATCCACTTGCAAGGTCACGGCCCGGTTGACAGGCTCCGCAATCCGAGCGCCCTCCCCCCCGGTCTGCATACATATTTAGATGTAGATTTCAAAAATCACGCACATTAAACGGTATTTCTAATAATACCCGCAGTCTGCATAAAAGTCGTCAGATAAGCTGGGGTTAAATTTGTTTCAGTTTCAAATATAATTTGATTTATGAATACAGTATAAATACAAAATATTTAACACTACTGATCTGTGGGTTATGTTTTCAGATTAAACATTCGTAAGCAAAACTGTCCAGGACTGAAACGTCTATTTTTAATACGGATAAAATTTTATATTAGTGCGTTAGGCATACTTAGGAAAAAAGGCCTACTAATTAAAACATAAAATTTAACAATGTAATCTACAAGATTAAAGTTTACGATCATTAGAAGTTACTAAAATCATAACCATTCTTCCACTGCTGTTTTATATTTAGGGTACAAAGATTTGTTTAAAACAAAAAACGTTTTATAGCATGCAAAAAAGAGTAAGCCTATTATTACTTAGAAGCACACGTGATCCGGTTCAGTATAGATCTATTATTGAACATTTTTGACTAAAGTCCACCTTAGAACAGGTCCAGTTTCCCTCGTTCTGGGCAGTTTATACCATCGACGTTTTTATTAGGGGAGAATCAAGGGTTTCTATGGAGCCTCGAGAGCAGCCCGTAAATGATAATAAACCATATTTTGTTTAACCATGAATGGGAGATTAAATAGAGACGTCCTTATAAAAATGAAAACAGAACCGACTTCAGTTCATTACCCTGCATATGACTGAACGCATAAGCGTATTCTCGGCTTTTAGGGGCGTTTTAGAACAATGTTTTTTTTTTTTCGAATCTAATTAAAAATAAAAAGGGATCACATAGGTGCAGCAATTACTGAAGGTGATTGGCTTTACTGTAATTTAATTAAGCTTAGTTATTCTAGCAGTGTACACAACACACGTGACACTGAGGCCCAAAACAGCCACGTCCAGTTTTATTACTGTCGGGAACAGGCCAACTCTAATTTAACAGCGACCAACAAGAATATTACAAAAAAAAAAAAAAAATACAAGGCCAGAAGATCCGGACTGAACGAAAAGTGCAGCGGAGGCACCTTGTCAGAGGATATCGGCCAGCATTAGACAGCAGAGCTTCTCCGAGTCTGAATACGTGACAACGCACATAAAGAGGCGCCGACATTAAGTGTAACTTTACAGCAGTCATAGAAGGTGGCCAATTTATTGCACTTGCAATGAACTGTTTTGCGTAATTTTAACACGCTAGGCTTACAGATAAGAGCCCCTTACATTTGTGTTGTGAATAGGAGAAACGCCGTAAAACGCCAGGAAGGAGCGCCGTTATCGTGAGTGTGGTCAGTATATCACCTAAACATGATATTAAGTAACATATTGCCACTGTTCAACATATCATGCAGCTGATGAATGCTTTTTTTGTATTTTTAACAGTTCTAATTTTTAGGCTTATATTTTACTACAGATATTAAGGAAATTTATCTTTGACGTGCAACATTAGAGCTAAACTAACTATTATCCATTAGAAGCATGTACAATTCAGAGCTGCTTATACATAAAGGGGAAAAATGAACAAAAGGTCTCACCTAAAAACGTTTAAAGTACATTTTAAAAAATCTTATAGCCTACATTTAGCACCTACGGTACGAAATGCAAAAGATGACATTTTTCCCCAGTTTAACCTTGCCGGAGAGTTGGCAGGCAATCCGTCCAAATCACAGCCGGAGAGCGGGGTCTTTTTTTTTTTTTGCTGACATTTCCGACCCCTTGGAGACACAACAACCTGCCCCTTGTCATTTGGGGTGCCGGGGCAGCACCTAATCACCTCTGGCATTACCGCGCCTCGTCCAGATCACCGCGCCCCCCACCCGAGCGCACATTCCCAGAGTACCTACACGCTACCGCACACACGCACAATGCTTCCCCGGTATTCAAACACGCAACGACATCCGTTAGGTAGGCTACAACTGCAAGAACAGTACCAACGTCTTCTGTAATACATATATATCTATGTAAATATATTAAATACATACACACAGACTCACACAAAACACACCTGGGAGCTATACAGCAGCTATTCTCAGATTTTACATAGGCCTATACATGTTATAAACGCCAATGCAATATTCCATGCTCATACAGAACACGACTTAAATGTGTAACATTTTTTTTTTTAAGTTATTGCAAACTTACGTGTTAAAACAATGATTATGTCTAGATCACATATGATTATAATTAAAGAAGCACCATGTTCAGAAAGTGAAACTTACATGTTCGTATGATACCCAGGCAGAGACGCTATCTTATTACCGCGATCGTTACATTTATTTGGTGACGGTGGATCGGATAGGCAGAGGCGGTTTAGAGACCCCCGGACCAAGCGGGACTTACACTGCGCGCTCCGGCGATGCTGCCAGTCCCTCTGCGCCAGACCGCCGAAGCATGCTTTCAGAGCTTTCTCCTGGAGCATGCACGAAGACGGACTTGAGGTGTAAAAATCCAGCATCTGTCCCGGGCTTACGGCTAGCACATCCATACAGTCAAACATGATGCACCTCTACAGAAGACTGCAAATTACTGCTTTTTTCCTTTAATGGGAGGGTGTAAATCGCCCGCTACACTGGACCGAACTCCATCAAACTCTGCCTCTCTTTTGGCACGTCAGATGTTGGTCTTCCCTCCCCGACTACAATCATGAATTATGACAGACAACACGGCTAAAAGCTTGTAATTGATCCAAATGATCGTTTGCCATTTCCCACTAAGTCCAGATTCAAAGAAGGGGGGAAAAAAGGGGGGTACGATCGATACCCTCAGTAAAATTTCTCGTTTCTCCAGAAACGCAGCGCGGCGCCGTCCCGCAACGTTACCGACACAAAAGCTCCGATCTTCAATCAAAGGCGGCGGGCAGAAACGTTTCAGAAATACCGCGGCTCCGTGTGTTTAAAAGCGCATCTCCCCTCCGACGGTGAATGGCTTATCCTGCCTCAATACAGCTCATTTCCTACTAGTTTTGTCACAGGGAATGAAAGATCTGACTGCCTAATATATGCGGGTGAACTTTGCGTGAACCCATCGCAGGCTGCTAACCTTCAAACGACCCGAGCGCTCTGACATCACCGAGTCCCGGCATTCCCGCACGGCTGTAAAGCGCCGCGGCTCCCGACGCCGGCCGTCTCTCCTGCGCCGTTTGCTTTCCAGAAGACAAAATATTCTCCTTTTATTGTTACTATTTTGCTTTTTTTGTAAATCTACACGTAAGCATGAATAAGGAAAAACAGTCTTTGAAAGCAACAATTGCATATGAAAATAAATATTACGAGGGCAGGATGATATAACGCGCTCCAGTTTTGACGTGCATGTTAAAAATAATGCGCATGGAAAATGCGGGGGTTTTGACAAAAATATTTATGAAAGTGGACAAAAGGGGAAAATTAAACAAGACGCAGTATTTTGATACGCCCTTTCTGTGCCACGGGTGTTTTTCTGAAAGTAAACTTTTTTCTTCATTGTTTGCACGCTCTTGTGCGGGTTACCTGCAGAGACGTGTATTACCGTGGTGAGCCCGCTCGCCGTGGGCATGTCCCTGCATCACTGCTTTGCTGTCCGCCGTGACCGTGTTCCACGATTTACCAAAAACCAATATCTTCGACATGCTTTGCGCGCCGGCAAAGGTGATTTTGGAACCGCAAACGCGATTAGAAACGTAAAAAATTCTCGGAAGTACTTAATGATTATGCGGAAATATTAAGCTGCACACTTTTCAGGGGACTCTGGTTGATGGCGAGGCTGAATATCTCCTCACTTTAACCATTTTTTATCCTGGCCGGAGGGTGAACGCAGTGGGATACTGAATCCCACCATGACTATCTAAACATCCCATACTCAGCGCCCCCGCGTCCCGCCGTTCATCTAGCTTAGCTTATGCTCTTGCCTACTAACTCGCTACTTTAAGCCTCCGGTCTTAAAATATCCTGTTTTCCTCTATCCTGAGGCACTTAAGCCGCTTAATAAACCTGGCTGTGATCATTTATTACGTTGTGGCACCGAGCGTGTTTTTGCAGGGACTGATGTCGCTGTTGAGTGTAACCTCTGTGAAAGTTGGGGGTCATGTTTCTTCCAGGGCGAAGGGTCTTGGCGATCACAGCCGGGTAGTGAACTGGGGGGAGGGTAATACTCTTTAATAAATGCGCTACAGTTGTAATTATGATTTTATGACAAATTATGTTACGGCCAAATCCAACAGGGAAGCATAACCGTGGATTATAGCCCACGAAATGTATATTTTATATTAGCAATCTACGCCTATTTCTTACACAATTTCTGAAATATTCGCATTGACGTGAGGTTAAAGATGGGTTTGCGCTTGAAATTAAATGGATTGCTTTCAAAATGCGCAAAGGAACCACATGTCGTGTCGTGTTCATAATTTCTGTTTTGTTTAGGTAGGTTCTGCCCATGGCACCTATGAAGCACATTTACAGAAATAAAAAACAGTTTCAAAGACCTTCCTCTGGTTCCTCAGGAAACAGTTTAGACGTGAAGATGATAATGATGGTGATGATGATGAGACCCGTCAAGGACAAAGCGAAAGACTGAAGATGCTGTTTTAGACCGTTAAGCACAGTGCTGAGACTCCCCCACTCTCCTCCGAGCCCTTAACACGCTGGCATTTCCTCACCAGGAGCCTGTATTCAGGTTCGGCTAGTGACTGTACTTAAATCATTTATTGGAGCTGCGCATGCAGTCTCTTAGACACCATTTAAGGTCCTATGATTATAAGCAAACAAGCACCGGTGGGAAAGACAGAAATGCAGTCTGTTATCTCCCTGTAACCTAAACCTGTAATGCCGAAGCTCTGAGCTTAGGATTTTAGAACGTCATTGAAAAACCTTGCAAAAGAGTGGAATACCCAACATGCAGCAGTTCCCTGGCTCACACAAATCCCCGACAGCAGCACAGTATATGACACTATCCAAAAAAACTCACTGCATCGCTGACTGTCTTGCTGTCGTTTGGGCTTTTCTGTATTCAGTACAGATAAGAATCTCGTTATGCGTTATCTCTGCAATTGTGATAAGCCTTTACAAACATTTTACGACAAATGTTGTACTTTAATATAGACCGGGTGTAGCTCTTATAGCTGAATAAATAAATGACAAGTTAGTTGAAGATTCGAGCATGTAGGCGATTCGTTTCTGTGCTGAGTTCCCGCAGTTTTTGACTTTCATTTAAGGTACTGTTTAAGTATAGCAATGTTAGGAAGGAAACAAGAATCCTGTGGATTGTTCTGCACCACGAAATTATCGTGCAGCTTTATCACAACACATAAACCAGCAAGCAGGAGAATCCCGCACCTATGGCAGACTATAGCCTCATGAGAATGCGTTATGAGGCCACTCAAATAAACCGACATGATTATTCCAATTTAGACAGTGCTTTTTTTTTTTTTTTTTTTACTGAATTTATTATTCGTGCTATTATTAATTTTATGGTTGTGTAATAATATCTTTCTGGTGCACAATTAATAAATGACCGTGAGATGATAGGACGCTTTTGTGTTCAGCTTTTATGGACCAATTCACCCCGGGAGTCATAACTTTCGCAGAGAAGTTAAAGTTTACTGTTGGCCAGTTCTTTTACAAATGCTTCGCATGTTAAACACCGCCGTGCAGCTTAATATCTTCATGAAATGTTTAGCATTGCCCGTGTGTATACAGGCTACTTTAGCAATTTTAGCTCTGCGCATTATCGGTGGGCTGAGCTGTATTCCATAAGGGCACTTATCCGTAATGTAAACAGTGCATATGCTAACCTGATATGAGTCCGGGAGTGTCTGCACCTTGGGAAAAAAATCGGATCAGTCTGTAAGATCCCCGAAGATTAAAAGCGTGGATAGATGGCTTTAAAGCTAACTGCGGGCTCTTCTGCCAGTATCTGTTTAAACAGGATATCAAAATGATCAAAAGACTAAAAAATGAACATCTATATAAAAATATTTTATTTAAGCAAATTAGCGTTTATTCTGAATGTAGCAATTATTTGGTAATGTGCTGCGACATATATATTACATTATACACCACATGGGCTCGCGTGCTTGTTATATGGTGCATTTAAATATCTGAAAAATAAAATAGCTTGTTGGTGGGTGTGGCATGCGGAACCACGTGGCATTTTTCCTGCCGCTGCGTGTGAATGAAGGAAGGGGGCTGTACGGCCGCCCCATGTCCTGGATCCACTCTCCCAGGCCTGGGTCAGGGGACGGACACACTTCAAGGGGCCTGCTCAGTTTCAGGGACGGGCTGATCTCCAGGGGCTCGTGAATAATGGAGCAGGGCGATAGAGGAGCTCCGAGAGACCCCCGCAGCCTTTCCCCCGGCAGCCTGCGCTCTGTAACACTAACCCCCCACTCTCGAAGCACCATTAAGCGACCCGCAGGTAATGTATCCACCTGGAAATCCACCTGTAATTAGGAGGTGATAATAAAGCTGTCCGTCAGGATAAGCCCCGTCTTGGCATCGTCGTGGCTGCGCTCAGCCCACGCCACGGGTTACGGGGGGCTCTGCCAAGGCTGGGGTCAGCCGCCGCGACGAGCCGGTCCAGCGAAACCACAGCCAGTGCCCGTCGGAGTGGAAGAGACACACCCCTTCCCGGCAAGGTAGCGATAAGCAGCTATTTTGTCTAATTCTCTTTCCCGTGGGGCCGTCTTGTTCCAGCCGTCAAAACGAAGCGCGATCCCCAGAAGGTCTGCGGCTTCGGTTGTTTTTAATTTCATTTCATTTAATTTAAAGGTGAGATTAACCAGTGAAGGACCATCACAGACTGTCACTGAACCAAATGGAAATGAAACCGCATGACTGCTTACACTGTGTATACCTCTGTCACAGCATGCGGCGCTGCCGTGACTCCTCTCGATTTGCGTAGCGGTGTATCCTGGTTTTGTAAGATTTACGATTCATTTTACACGTATTGTTAAATCGGATTGTTAAACGGTTTGGATAAGAATGTATACATGCTCACAGTAATTGTGTCATAACACTATGAGTTCATCAAATATTGATTTTTAAAAAGAGATGAGGGATTACAGAGCATCAGCACTGAGGGTTGCCTTCGTAATTAATATTAATTAGTTTTATAAGAGGTTCTTCCAATATTTTTATAATGACGTTCTAGACATTCTAATTAACTAACATCAGTCATAATTAACCCAGAATGTACATTTGGGATGGAACAACAATGGCCGGGATGTGGGAGGGGCTTGGATATGCTGGCAGATTAGGGGGGGCAGCACATGAGAGGGGCCCTTGAATACATAAAAGTATATGTAAAACTGGGTGTGGGGGACCCAAGGTGATATTTTGACAAGGGATTCAAAATTTGTAGGTATTCATTTGGCAATGACATGTATGAAATGCAAGAACTTTCCAGAAACTGAGCACCAACGACGTGGGCAGCCTCGCTGTTGCCCGTTAGGCTATAATTCCTCTCTTGTTATCGGGACCATATTTACAGTCATTATAATAAGTAATAGCTGGGAATCTGTCATCTTTAGTTTGAGGAGCTGGTCACTTGCCCAGTAACTGCATCTTATTTATAGGCTCTATTTTGTACTAGAAAGCTTAATACTCCCAGAAATCCTAGAAAAAAATCATTAAAAGCCATCGTCCTTTCTAATGAAACTCAAGCTTTTCTTATCTATAAAAACAGAAACTTAATATGAGAAAACTGAAGAAAATTTGTTCCTGCAAATATTGTCTTGATGCTTCAATGAAGTTCATTAAGTGGGCCAGCCTGGCGGGACCTTGAAGCCGTGACAGTGGCCTGGACGCTCCTTCCTGTCCCCGCGACATCCCAGCCAGGCTGCCTGCCGGTGTCGTGGGGTACCGCGGTACGTCGCACGCGAGGCCGGCCTGCGTGTAAAACGAGTAAACAAAGACGCGGCGATTGAACGCCGGGCGGACATTCCCACCAGCAAACGCGCTGAAAGGTCATAAAGGAAGTCCCAGAACAAACAGAAAACGCACCATGTGTTAAGCTTATTCTGCTTCTTCCTTTATTTCTTTATTTAATTTTTTTAAGCCGGCAGCTTCTTTTTTCGTTTCCCTGGTTCCTCTGGTCGCTTGAGTGGCGGATTTCAGCAAGGCGTCCAGTGACAGGAATGCAGGAAGCACATTCCCGGCTGGGCGGGTGGGGG
>JAODLC010000050.1:1443785-1464484 GCA_026781145.1 Hippopotamyrus pictus
TTAAAACTTGTTTTGAACCATTTATTTGTCATCTGTAGTTTGATTTTGAGTAGGGGAGGGGAAAATCGATTAAAATCTGAAATCGGATTTTTAGTGAAAAAATCAGAGATTTTATTTTTAGACCATATCGCCCAGCTCTAGGATGAAGAAAAAAAAGTGAATAAATAATCAATAAAACAGAAGGAGAAAAAACTGCAATGGGATCAGAAAACTAGGGCTGGGAGTCGATGAAAGGGAACCTGAACCGGAAAGTCAATAAACGGAAAATTTGGGGAATCTGGAGGCGAACGAGGAGGCGTGTGGTGGGGAGGAGACGCCTCTGAAGCACTGAGGACACGTCACGCAGAATCCCGCAATGGCGGCAAAACGGCGAGAAATCCAACAGTGATCTAACTGGCATTTGTGCTGCATGAAAATATGCGAATCCTCAGTTAAGTCCATTGGGGTCTTCCGGAATATACCGCACTGCACACAAGTCAAAAAAAGGCAGCCAAAAAAATTGTTTCAAGCTATTTGGGTAGTAAATGTATATTTGCTCAGAAAGCAAAACAATTTATTATTCAAATACATGCAAATAAACAATAACACAATAAAAAAAACAAGAATTTCTGGAATCCCCTTAGGGGACACCCAACCAGTTCAAGTTTCCACATATATGTTGTATTTCACCACCAGCTCACTTAATTAATTAACTCAGTTCAATAATTTGATGAGGTATTGATTAGCCAAACAAGGAGTGCTAACGGTCAAATCAAAAAATATATGGGTGAATTGCCTGGTTACTGCCAATACTGGGGAGACTTTAGGAGAGGTTTTGAAATGGCTGACACTCTTTGACACACATCACAATTTTATACCAACATGAAACATTTAAACATCATTTTCATTGACTGCGCGAGACTTTTGCACAGCACTGTAGAGTTGTGTAGCAGTTAGCCAATAGCAAAAGCCATATGAGTCCATTTGTGACTCGAAATCAGTGGGGACCCACAGACAGTCCATATTTTTGCTCCCTTCCAGCTCCCGAGCAAAAACATGAAGCTCAGAGAGAGCAAAAACATGGACTGCCTATGGGTCCCCAAGGATCAGATTGGGAAACAGTGCTCCAAATCAATACCAACACGCATTGCACCCTGAGGAGAAAAAGAGAGAATCAAGAACAGGTCAAGAAGGTCCATGGAAAAGCGTAGCTGGGCAACTGCCACTTGACCTTTTGCCCCCAAGGTCAGTCAAACATCGGGCCGGCGAGCAGGGCTGTTTGTCATGCCCCGTGCGATTTTGTTCTCCTCTTTCTCCATCTTCCCCCATTAATGAGACAATGGCTGTGAAGGCCTCCGGGGGGCAGCGCGTCTGCCAGCGTGCCAAACGCAAACACGAGGAGTGGGATGAGCATTACCATAATACTACAGAAAGAGGGAGATCCTGCGTTCTTGAACAGAAAGGGGGAGCGGGGCCAGCGTGATGCGTACACGGTGCCAGCGTGATGCGTACACGGCGGGGCGCGGGGTCAGCGTGATGCGTACACGGCGGGGCGCGGGGCCAGCGTGATGCGTACACGGCGCCGGCGTGATGCGTACACGGCGGGGCGCGGGGCCAGCGTGATGCATACACGGCGGGGCGCGGGGCAAGAAATACAAAGAAGATGCTCAGAGATGTTCAGCTTCAGTTTTTATTGCAAACTGTATTTACAGTCTCTGAAGTCACACGGTTGTGGTATAATAATCTGAGCACCTAGTCCAGACTCTGATAGGACAGGGAACGTGGCGTGCTATGATGTGAAAATTATATACAATCTTATTTATATTTGTAATTTTTAGTATTCATGTATATTTTATTTGCACCTGCCTTTTAGAAGCATTTTAGATACACGTCATTAGCTCTGTACCCAGCACCATCAATCATCGTTGAATCACTATAATCTAAAAATACTGAATCCATGAAACCGGATTTCCGACATTATAGAACATATGCTTCAGGTGAACCTGAACGATGCCGCAAATAAAAACATGTAACAGTTTTCGATCTAAGGAATGCAGAAGCTGACTGTAATTTTAACTGTCAAAGAGTGAATAGCTTCAGTATGTGGCCCTCAGACTAGATGACTGGGGGGGGGGGGTGACTTTCTGTTCATTTTTGTTAAAAATGGTGCTGTATTGGGCCCCTGCCTAATCAGCCATGCCATCTCTCCGGGCTCATTATGAAATGGAAAGCGGTGAGCCGATCAAAGCCTTCATCCCGTGGTCCAGCCCTTTGTCCCTCCCCCGCGGCGTCCCAGGATGCTGAGCGACGAGCCTCGACCGTGACGGTCCCTGGTTCCCCGTCCCAGCACTGTCCCCGAGGCTTCAGCTCGCAGCTGTGTCTCTCTCTCCCCTGGCGAGATGTCACAGGCCGACTCAAAGACTCAATTAACAAATATCTCGACGGGGGTGAGAAAAAAGGCCTTAAAAATGTGGCATGAATTTACAGTGTGGTGCTGACCCTTAAAATGAGAACGGGGTCACTTTAAGAGATGGACCGGGTTACATCTAATTCCCCAAAGCCCAAGTCACATGACTACAGAAGAGACGCATCAGGTGCACGACAATAACACAATGATGATGTTTATAATTTCGGCCATCTGGACCCTCCACTCCAGACAGAGATACAGAATGCAGGTACAGTGACACCTGGCTCTATTAGCATTTTTTCATTAGCTTGCCCGTAAACAGTGTTCTGAAGGTCAAACAAAGCCCCTCTTGAGTCACACTCGAGGGCGACGCAGAAGGCTGGGCACACCTGGGGCTCACCTCTCTACCTGGGCTTCCCAATCACCCCTCCCCAAGCCTGCGACTACATCATGGTCACCACACCGTCGCAGTACGCTCCTGTCCTGACCGACTGATATTTTGGCCATCTGGCATGCCAGAACCTGACCCACCCACGGAGCCACGCCAACGGTCCAAGATCACGCGGGACTGTGTGCTATGCTGTGCCCTTATGCCGAACGATGGTCGGAACACTCGCCGAGCCTCTGTGCAATGTGCGGTAAACGCGTCACTGAGCCCTGAAGTGAAAGTTCTCAGGAAGCATGGGGCTGAAGAGGTGTTTGGATGGCAGGTCAGGAGGTCAAAGAAAACCCAACTGGCTGATTGATACGCCTTTGCTCAGACCCAGAAGTCTATTCTTTTTAAGAGAAACAATCCAAGGGCATATGAGGTACCCCCCAATGACTGATTGATGAATGTCAGAGGCATCATTTGAGTAACACTGAGCTGAGCTCATAAGCCTATCCCCCCCCCGCCGCTTGATGAGACGAACTCCCTTCATTTATCCCCTGTGCCTACCACTCATCGCTGGTCCACGCCTCCACCCTACCACTACTGCCATAACTTGATACCGGTTTATTAAGTGGATCCGAGATCCCGGCTTCGACCGACGTTACCCCAACCCAAACTCAGGTCTGCGGTCGAATGAACGAGCGTCACCAGACTGCCCTGCGCCCCCATCGATCGCTCTGCAACAGAGAAGGATAAAAGCCATTAATCTGAAGCGTCAGCTGACTCCCATCCCATTGTCATTCAGGCGTGGTGAGATAAGCACCCAGCCGTCTCCCATCCCTCTGCCGTTCAGGCGCGGTATAACGACAGAAGCCAGTCAATGGGGCGTGGGCATCAAGGTTGACTTTATTTCATCTGCCAAAATTCAGCTCCCGGATTAAACAATCTGTCCTCCCCAAAAATGGCCCAGAATCAATCAGGTTTGTCACACTTGTTAGTAACTGCGACAGGGCAAGAATAAGAATGGGGGAAAATAGTGTTTCTTTCCTGTCTCACACCGTGAACCTCCGACTTCACTGGTTTATAGGGTAGATTTAGAATCCAGAGGGGAAAGAGGCAGCAGAAACAAACAAACCCTAAATCTCTGCAGGATGTGTCTGAGGAGGAAAAATGGCTGAACTAAAACCTTAACACATATAATAGGCTAAATATAATACATATATAAAAGCCCATGCGGTCTCTAACACACTTTAGTTAAAATCAGCCAATGGGAGAAGCTGAAGAAGACCAGAATATAGCAGAATATATGGTCCAGAGAAAAATGCATTACCCGTCCAGATCTTAGATGTCAGGTCATTATAGAATGATGCAATATGGGAAACATTACTGACTGCCAGTACAGGGTTGCTCCAAGCAAACCATAAAAATGTTTTTTTTTTTTTTTTTTTTTTTAATGGAAAGCTTTAAAGACCACTAGTTTCCTGAATGGTACTTGACCTTATAATTACACATTACGGGATGCTTAACTGGAGCCCGGCATCAGTTGTGCATTCTCTGCAAAAAGTCAACAGTTATTCTTAAATTATATTGCCTATTTTGGGTGAACATATTTTCCATAGTATTCCATTTGGCTAACTCTCGCAGGACCAGCCTGGCTTTGCCCCTCCCCCACCGCAAGCTATTTGCGCAGTTTTCCCCCAAGAATGACAGACAGAGAAGGGTAGGAACAAGACCGATGATTAAGGGCAGCGGTGAATGAACCCTGACGGAGGGGATGAGATACAAAACAGCAGGAGTTTAAAATTGTAAAAGGTTCGAAGCCATTAAGCGATCGATAAAATGTAGCGCAGATTTCAAGCAGTTGCGGAGGCCGGAGACCGGAGCGGTTTCCTGTTTCATGGGCTGCCCCCGCTGCCTGGAAAAACATCTCGACAATGTCATCTGCCTCTCCAGCCTTGGTGGAGACTAACGATTGTGCTTGTGTTGACACATTTAAAACAGTCCCCAGGGTCGTGCGATTTATTCAGAAGGTCAGTTGTGAAAGGAAAAAAAAAAATTAGAAGAAAACAAAGATGTGAACTTCCTTAACCTAAACTAAGAGTGTTAAAATGAACTTTCAGCCTGGAATACATATTTTTAGATTTCCTTTTCCGTAGGCAATGCTCTGCTCTGGCTGAATGTTTTTGTCGATGTCTCTCAAAATCAATTCTGAAATTCTCTAGTCGAGCACATCCGTGGACGGCCGAAATCCAAAAAACTTCAAGAAATTTAAATATCAGGAATGACGCTGAGAAAATGTCCCAAACAAAATGCCGAGCGGACGTTATTGCGTGTGACGTTCTGTTTTTCAATGCACAAAACATTTTGTAAAGGTGAAGAGTTTCCGTTACTGGAATTCTGCTGCAAGAACCCGTCTGCTTCAGCGGAACGGAGTAGATGGGTGTTTATCTGCATGCGAGCAGAAGTGCTCGGTACACCGGTGACATGTGTACGGACGACGCTTGCAGAAGGTCACGCCACCGGCCCACAATAGGATACCGTCAACACTGTGTCAGTGTCCCTCAAGGGTATTTTGGTGTTGCAAATCAGGCCCCCACAGAAATATCTAGACTCGATGCTGAATTAAATCTGCTCATAACCGTTAAAACTGGGTTCTATCCGGGGCTCCTGACTAGGACCGGGCTGACTAGCAGATGCCCGAACACAAAAGACCTCAGTGTGCAGTCGAAGGACAAATGGAATGCAAGGAAAACATCCGGACGTAGGGGCATAAAGTCATGCCCACCTGTCTGACTGCATTTTAAAAAGTCAGATATAAACTTTTGTTTTAAAAAACATGGATATAATTCATGCTTTTTTGAATAAAGTTTTGTTGGTTTGCGTAAAATTTTTGGTAGGTGATTTTTTCCGTGATTGTTCATCACTGCATTATTATAAATACCCTAAGAGATACCTTGGGTGCCCCCCCGGTTCCATGCTCAAAGGTCCTGGGGCCTCCCAGCCTTTGACTGCGCTAGAAGGGGGATCACCAGACACTCACTAACTTACCACCCTCACCAAATGCTGGCGATGTCTCCTGAAGGGTTTTTTCGAGGGCGCTCATTGAAAGCACATGCTGGTAATGATGTAATTAGGTGTACGGTTGAAACATTACTCGCCACATGGAGATGCCATCAATTTCTCTGAACTCCCGGGGACCTCTTGGCCTCTCGCGTCCTGCCGTCTGGGTGAACTCCTTCCACAAACCCAGGCCTCACATTTTATTTCCTCAGCCTCACTGAAAACGTACAGGCTGATCCGAGCGCTGCCTTTAAGGGGAAATGGAAAAACTCAACAAAATTCAAAGTGCAAGATTAAAATTTCAGATAAAATCAGATAAAACTTCTGCAAATGCACAAACAGACCCAAGGAGGCATAACAGTGTTTCCATACACGGTGTGAATGCAGTGTTTTTCCCCCACAATGCAATGGCTCTTTTTAGAATAGGACGGTCCGGAGTCTGCCTGTTTTAGACTGTCCATCTCACTGAGCAGCAGTATCCAGATCCCAGCAGAATATTATGAAACTGACCTAATTTCCCTCTCTCTCTCTCCGCAGGCAAACAAGGCGCCGCCTTTGTACTCTTCGTTTCAGCCTAAATAATTGATTCAAGCCCCCTTTGCCTGTAATCTCCCCCACAATGCAGGCGCAGCCGACAGACTCACACCACAGCTTTTGTGGCTGCAAATTAAAACGGATAAATATATAACAGCGATTGTCTCGGTTTGAAAGCAAACGCTAAAAAAAGGTGAGTGAATTATTTTTCCCATGAAAACTTTATTTTAATCAAATGAAAAAAAAAAAAACATATGTTCCAAACTGGTGTCGTCATGACCTGAAATCTCCCACGCGGGGAATACATTTCCTGTAATGTAGGCAGCAAGATGATAAATAAATATGAATTTTATTACTTGAAATTTTCCTATGCTGATTTTAAAAACTAAATATAGCAGAACAAAAACATTGCTATTTATTACAGAATGCCTAGAACACTTCCAGTGTTATCTAAATTGTACAATAATAACAATAATATGTGTTGTGCTGAATTAGCATCCTGTCCAGGGTGTTCCCTGCCTCATGCTACGTGTTTCCTCTGGGGTCACAGTGACCTCAAACAAGGTGAGCTGTTATGGATGGATGGATGGATGGATGGATGGATGTTTTTAAATGATTATCACTAACATAGTGTGTCCCTTTATAGGTATAAGTAGAGACAACTGATGGATTAACTGGGTCTCGACACCACTGATCCCATTAAATTAGGTGTTGTGTGGCTCAGAGGGTCGGGACTGTGTGCCCACCATCAGAAGGTTGCTGGTTCGAATTCCGTATCAAATCCACAGCAGACGTTGATCCCTTGAACCAGGCCTCTGACCTCAGTTGCTTTAGGGGGAACAGTGACTGACTTACTTGGCTGCTGTTCCCAGGCTTACACTCACCGGTGTGTGTGTCTCACGCAAGGCCGGAGGGGAAAAGCAAAAGGGAATTATCTCATGGCGACGAATAACATGAAGTTATTCTACTAAATTTCCATGCCATGCTTCCTCACACATGGACAGAGCGACAGTACTGGAGGTGCTGCTTATGTACCGCCTTACATTTTACGTCCTCGTCCGTCCATGGTCAGCTTCTAAAAAGGAAGCGCTTCACATTCTTGGGGAGGACATACCATGTAGCCCTCTTGGAATGCTAACACGACACCTGAAGGCAACCAGACTGACCCAATCTGCTATAGAACAAAGCCAAACTCAGCGGTTTGATTCTGACCATATCCTAAGGATTTTAAGGCAGACTCTCAGGTGCGAAGACTCTCCCGTTCAGCATTCAGAAGATTCTAGATAAACCTTGAAAAAGGCAACGTAAACCCAGCAAAAAAAATGCATAAGACTCAAGTGAGGAACTAAAGACGACCAAATTATCTTTCAGGAAGTGAAAGGCGCTCCCCCCCCCCCCCCACTCCGACTGTATGATCTCCTTCAGAGACCAGGAACCCAAGTGAACTTCAAAAAACACCATCAACAAAAGAATCAGGAACCATCAGGAGCACTTTGTCTAATATAACACTGTGCATAAGACATCCTGTATATCCCAGAAAGCTTTCCAGCAAAGAAACAGACAAGCGTGAGAAGCAGTAAGGATAATTTTATGACATCAAACCATGACCTTCATCTCTACTGTGCGATTATTTATTTTTGTAAGATGCACAACATCAATCAGTTACTGCAGCGCTTCTCATAATCTCACTGCACCCTAATGGACACTGTAAGGCAGCTGGTAAAGTACGCATTCTGTAGTCATTAAACAGCTCAACACAAACACGTGACCAAACCCGTGACGCAATCCATTCTTATTTAGCACCTACGACTCACATGATGTGTCGTAACTCAAGGGGCATTTTTTTTTAAATTCAAATCGAAATTGACCTTTTTAAATCAACAGTATATCATTTTGTTATAGCTAGTCTTTTGTTTTGTCATGGTCATTACTGCTTCGACTCATAATATTTTACATTTAGATGATGCTACAATCACAACCCCCCAGGAGGGAGAAAAGAAAATATGGCTGCAATAAGAACGATAGACGGCAAAGAGCAGCAGAGCTGGAGATATAATATCAGCAGTATTATGACGATAACAAGGAACCACGTTTCAGAAGGCGTCCCATTTACATTCGAATTTCAATTTAAAGGTAACTGCCATTGTGTTACAGTGTGACAGTTGTGGGCTGTTTTGCTGCTACAATGACGAATTTGCAACATCTCGTCAATTAGGAAAAACAGCATCCATTTTGCATACTGCTTATCCAGTATGGGGCCACAAACAGCCCCAGTATGTGATGCTGGTCCATCTTACAAAGATGCCAGTTAGCCCAGCTGCATGTCTTTGGCGGACTGGAAATCCACAGAGTAACCAAAGGAAACCAGCACAGCTAGCACAGAGCTGGGGAGGAAGTCTAGCCCCAGAACCCTGGAGGTGTGAGGCAACGGTCATGTCCACTGAGCCGCTGTGTCCCCCTTGAGGGAGGGGGGGGGGGGGGGGTGAATGTGTTTTTTAATTAGACTGTCAAATCGTCCCCTGTCAAGGAGATGTCCTACAAAAATCCAAACACTCTCTGAAAAACGTTACTCTAAAATGAATAACTACCGCAAATCACACCTTATTCGCAATAACACAACTCTGCATGCCACTGGAGCTATATAAAAGTAGCTAATATTTCTGAGTAATGCTTGCAGTCACAAAACCTCTCTGTCTTTGCCAGCTAATCGCAGTTTTTTCCAAACAAGCACAAAAAACAACTGGGAAAAAAATACAGGAAAAATCCTTGTCATTGAAGGATGAGAGTTAAACGATGGGAGCAGACAGAGTAAACACCGCTGCATTCAGCTTTTAAACAAAGATAATTATATCACATTGGGGGAAATTATCCTTTTTTCCCACTGTAAAGCCACTGGATGGACGTTATCCAGATAAAGGGGCAGATTCAAATAAACAGTTTCTTTAATATAAGACGTTAATCATTTCGTGCGGTCCTTCAGAATATGAGCAATATTATGACTTTATCATTTATAAGTAATAGGGAATGTATAATTTATATGCCAAACATATTGGCCACACTCGAAAGAAAATTATATGAATTCTCTGAAATTTTCTCAGCATATCTCTGAATATTCTGTGTTAATGATTTTTTTTTCCCCAAGTAAGACTGTGAAATTATTGATCGCTGGGTGAGAAACAGAATGAGTTGCGGAGCGCGGCCCAGCCGTCGGGGTGTAATGAAGCCTGCCGGCGCTCCGGCGCCCATTCCCATAACGCCATCGGCGTGGATCCGGGGGGATTGCTGTAACGGTAAGTAACAGGCAGAACAGCGCGGAGTACACGCAGGCTGGGAAATGGCTGTAATGAATCTTTCAGCCCTCTTGTGAGGGCAGAAACAAAAGCGAGGGAGAGAGAGCTCTCTCCTTGTTTTAGCGGACAAAGGCCTGAATAGCGCAGCCACCCACCCCCCCGAAAGCGAACAGGTCCGGGACGCTGCGCCCGGCTCTCATTTCCTGCTGCTCAGCAAGTCTCTCTCTGTTCCTGCCAACACCTCCACCCGTGTCACGAATTATTACACGGCTTCGGGGAAGAAACCGCACTCTCAAAATTTAAAAAAGGTTTCCGAGACGGAAAAAAGTGCGATCATGAATATTTTTTTTTCTAGGGACACCGCTCATGCATTAGAAATCAAACTATTTTATCGTAATCAACGGCACAGAGATGCCGCGTCAGGAAAGTCTCAACTAAGTAACTGAGTTTCGCATAAAACGTATAACAGTATAATTCTGCATTGAGGTAAAAGTCAACCCTATATGCTGGAGAACATCAGCTACATATCCTAGAGTGTACAACTTCCCAGCTCGCAATCAGATTTACCCAATTTCACACTTTCTGGTTAGACTCTTAAATGCAGCGGGAAAGCGTCACTAATCTTATCTACATACATTTTTTCGACTCTTCATTACTACAGCCATTGTCATTAAAATGCAGGACCGAGCCTTATATTGCAATGATAGTTTTTCTCTATATAAAAGGCTTTTTTCATAACAATACGCTTATGAATAAAATTATGTTTTAAAGACATTGATACAACAAAGAGTACCATTACCTTAAGTGTGGCAGTGATATTACCAAAGTATTCTGTATTCAGTACTGCGATAAGATGAATAAGGCAGAGATATTTTGAAAGACGATTTCTGCAATCGCAGACGTTGTATTACTAGGGTTTTAATGTAAAGCCTGTGGTCACTAACAGGACATTCCTGCATCAAGCACAAACCCGGCCTGTCGCCATGCTGTTTTTTTCGCCTTCACATTCCTGACATTCCTGGGGGAGTACAGGTATTAATGAAGCGGGAAACTCTTCTTCCCATCAGTGCTCAGATTTGTACGACCACTCTGGGTTTTGTCACCTGCGTCCCGGTCCTGGCAGGACAAATGGGTCCAGATCGCACTCAGATATCGCTGCAGCGCCACCCTGAGGCCGCCGGGCTCTGCCGTCCAGAGCAGGGCTGAGTTAACCCCTTCCTTCCCAACACCGGACCTCGCGGCAGAGGTTTTGGGTCTGGCTGTATCACAGTGTCATTCCTGTGTTAAAACAAATAGGTGCTTTCCTAGTTAGCTTATGAGGATGACATGCAAATGGTTCACGCAAGCCTGAGGATAGGAGTCAAACCCTCAACCCTGGCGATGTAAAGATCCACTGCATGCTTGTTGGTCTAGAGCCGTGTTTCCCAGTCCAGACCTCCGGGTGCCACATTTTTGCTCCCTCCCAGCTGCCAGCCAATCAGGAGCACCAAATACCTGGTGTGTTGGGAGGTGGGAGGGAGCAAAAATGTGGACTGGGGGTCCCCGAGGACTGGGTTGGGAAACACTGGCTTCGAGTGTGAGAAGTCCCGGGTTCAAATCCCAGATGAACTCTTGTGCAGTTAGGATTTCTTCTGGCACTCTGGCCCCTGTCACATCTATATGTGCATGTTTGGGCCTTGTGCCCCTGCTGCGTGAGGGGTAGGTTCTGCTCTGGACCCAGCAAAGGACAAAAGTCACGGTTTCTTTACGGGTATGTGAAATGGATGGATGGATATGAAAAAAAGGAGAGCAAGATATGTAAAAACTACCCAATTCCACCGCACTTCTACAAATCATTAATTTCATAGTGATGTGTACTGAGCCACTGTGATTCAGACAGGTAACTTACAGGAGCAGAATAAGTCTGATCCGAACATGAATAAATGCAGGAACATGAGCCAACACCTGTGAACATCCTTTGTTCTGAGCTCTCCGCTACGACTCCCCCTCACTTGTCGGAGAAGACTCCGCCGTTAAATACGATCTTCAGAACATTCGCGGGAAAGCGCACGAAACAGACTGGAGTAATTTACAACGGTGGAAACATGCTGCAGAGAAAAACAATACCTGTGTCATGTAGGGCAGAGATGTGGCGAAGTAAACAGGCTGTTTATGAGGAGAGATAGAAAACAGCGTCAATCTCTGTCTAACTCCCCGCTGGTCCTCCCGGGCTTGGATGTCAGTGACCGCCCGCATCCGAACGATGTGGGAAGGAAATAATCGCAGAATTCCTCTAGGAGTCACGCCGAGGACAAGACAGTCATGTCGACTCCCCCTCCCCCACCCGAAAACGGCACTTAGAAACAGCCCCATTGCAGTTACACACCGATTTAGTGGCACCCCTAGGCAGACTGGACGCGGGTTCACGATCAGAGTGTGACGAGGAAATGTCCAAACTTGCTGGATTTATTTTATTTTATCAGAGACGATTAATTATGGAGGACCCCAGGGAGAGTCACACGGCCAAGTCACATGGGTGCTGGGCCCTTTCTGGGCAAAGAGACTTTCTTTAGGGACTGTTTCTACTGCAGCAAAGAGCGGAGGACATTCTACCCAACATTCCCAGTGAATTCATATGTTGAGGGAAAAAAAAAACTTGTTACTCCACAGCGGGAAATTTACGTGAACTTGGAATTACCCCAAAAGTTGAACTCACATGCATTTCAGCACGTCAGGTGACGATAGAAAAAACAATCCTTTAAGAGTCTAAGTCGTCTGACAGCCAAATATTTTTTTTCTTACATGATGGTGGATAGGAGAAGTGATTGTATCGCTCCCCAAATGCTATTAACTTTTCAGAAGCAATTCATTATGCTTTCAAAAGAAACAAAATAAGTTCCACACAGTTGGTGAGAGAAAATGACAGGGGCTTTCCAGAAGCTTCTGCCTGTCCCGTGACCTGCGTTTCACTCCACCAGCCGACCATATTAACAGTAACCAAATCTATACCTTCTTTGAAACTTTACTCACCGTGCCCAGAAAATGAGGCCGTCTAAAGGCTTCTCAAAACATGCTTTAATCTCTCTGGAATGCCAGAAATTGCTTCCATATGTGTGAGGCGCAGATCAAAGTCATTCCAGCCCGGCTCTGTCCAGCGGGCTCTGAGCGGGCCAGAACGCGATGGGCCTCGGGCCACCGGTCACCCTGCGCGTGTCGCTTAGCCTCAGAACCGCTGATCCCTGGGAGAGTCTCGTAACTGGGTCGGATGTGAAGGCTGCTCTGGTCCGGTCAGAGAATTCAGGGCATAGGGTGACCAGGAGTTCAGGTCATAAAACAGCTAGCAAGTTTTCGGTGTCCTACTCGGTCCAATAAACACCTCCGTCCGTCTCACTGTTAACACGATGACCCTCCCCAGGACCACAGATCACCCCTGCCACCTCCAAACATGCTGAACAAAGCTGCAGTAATTCCCTTAAACATGGTTTCCCGGCTTCCAACCAGGAGCCTGGTTGTCTCTCAGATCAGCACACGCACATCAGTGAGATCCACAGACACCCCATTCCTCCCACTCACACGGTGCCTTGAGCAAAGGAACGGATTGAAAATGACGATAAAGACTCAAAAAAAAACTCAGGGAGACGGCAGCAACTCGCTTGTCAGATGTGCTGTAAAATGTTCGGACACTTACAACTTTTTCCCTTTAGCTTCTGTGGGATTTAATTTACTGCATTCGAATGACATGTTTATACAGGGATGGAAAGGGATAGATCCAGAGAGAGAGAGAACTGTGTGATTAAATAACATAGGACTATTGAATTCATCATAAAACAGTCAACAGAACACAACAAAACCTCTCCCCCTTCATCGATCCGATCTGACAATCTTCTCATATTGACAAAGCCAGGGAGTAATTGCTGCCTCGTCCCTGGGGCTCTACTCATCACCCTCCCGTCAAACCGACTCGGCTAAACGGTCGTTTAAAATGGAAACAAATCATTACGCGAGGCAGAGTGTCCGACCGGCCATCTTGCACATAAGGATCCTCGCCCGGAGGGTTACGAGACGAGGTCGGCCAGAGATAAACGGAAGAGAAGCAGGTCCAGGGAAAAGCCCCTGGGTCCTGAGCTTGTTGTACCAATGTATGGCTTGGTTAAGAACCTGTGACCAGAAAGTTGCAGGTTCGAATCTCAGGGTTGGCTGAATGATTTCTCCACTGAGCACTAACCCTGAATGTCTCCAGGGATCGTCTGACCCTGCTGCATCACTTTGAATAAAAGCACGTGCTAAACAGATTAAACGCAGCGCCGATTCGAGTCAATGGACGCAGCTCTTGCAAAACCTCATGCTGTTGAAGGACAGAGCTGGGGCCGTTCGACAGGTCAGCTGGACAAAGGGGTAAAGCTGGGCAGACTGCCACTTTTATTGAGTTTAATCGTGTTCTCCAGTCATCCAGGTCTACAGGCTGAAGATGCTGCATTAGTGGCTGACCTTTAGCAGTTGTTTCTGGTACTGCTACGGTGTCCGGCCGCAAACTCAAAGCAGACTTTGTTCCTAGCTTTCTCCCTGACAAGGAGTGTGTGTGTGTGTGTGTGTGTCACCCTGTCCTCTGATATTTTTCTTGAATTCCCACACCATGCCTCTGGGCAGGCCTGTGATTCATCCATTTGTCTAGCATGGCCGTGTTTGGAATAAATGCACGTTTTCCCCCAACACACTGTGTCAGTGGTGAGCAGCTCGGCCACACGGTGTGTCTGTATGCGATTAATTAACTGCAGCCCTTCTAAACTGTGCCTTGACCCCATTCACACCAGGTCACAGAGAAGTCATTTAGAAATGACTTCTCGGAATGATAAATGATTTCTAGAGAAGTAGACATTTAAAACAGTACAGGGCAAGAATTCCAAGTCTCTGGCTCTCCTGTTCCACATTGCACCCCATTTAAAACCAGTGCCATATGTATCCATAGATATGCTAAGCAGCATAGATTTACTGATGCTGCCCATTGCCCATACATCTATTACTTCACAAAGAAAACCACGTGTGAACATACAGTACAAATAATTAATGGACTATTGCGTTGTTACTGTAAAACCAATGAACTGTGACATGTATAAACCTTTATGTCTGTGCATTTCTGTCCAAAATACATGCTTCCTGATCTAATCACAGGACCATTAATCTCTGAAGACAAAGGCCAGATGAAGCAGTCAAACGAAGGACTGGCCTGACATCCAGCGGACCAGGAGCATTATGGGAAATATCCACCGACAGTGAAAAAATGCAGCTTCGACGGAAACAAATTGAATTATTCAGATTCAAGGGCTTCTCACAGGACCGTTGGTTTGTGTGTTCACGCCCGTCGGTCCTGGGGAGGGACGACGGTAACACCGAAGGGGAACTGTGAGGTTAGAATCAATCACCGGCCTCTGAGTCCTACACACTAAAAAAGACTTTACACCAGTACCCATGAGTGTGAAGACAAGCTAATATGAACTCCTTATAGTGAGTGCTACTGTGTGTTTGAGTGTACCTGGGGGGAGAGAGCAGATAGGCTAGGATTAACCTAAGTTACATGCATTATAACCCTAAAAGAGCTATTGTAAAATAACCAATCTGCCTCGCATAGCTCTATAATCAAGAGCCTCGACTGGCAACCAGCTTAGCAGCGAAATCTCTGCCTGCAGCAGTCGTCTACAGTCATCAGGCTCCCCTGGCTGCGCGAGCTCCTTAACTGCTCCGCAAACACGCTCTCTGAAGACGGGAAATCAAACCGGCAGCTTAAGAGAGTTCTCATGGCGGGATATCGCCGTGAGATCCGCGGCACTGTGAAGTGGAAGCTCTGGTATGGATTCACCCCATTGAGACGTCCGTGCTGTTCTCGGGGCTCCGAGCGCCAGATCAAAGCGGATCACGCCAGATGCACTCGCCGTCCGTTTTGGGCCCCGGCGCACCTGAGCGGAATGCAAAATCCCGGGCCGCCGCCCCCGGCGAGGTTCCGGGTTCCAGTGGGTGCAAACTTCTCTGAGGTGACAGTTAGAGGGCACCAGAAGCGATCTCCACGCTGGGAGCTGCAGGTGCAAGATTAAGGGCGGGTCCAGGGCGATCCCCCCCTCCAAAACCCCGTGCTTTCACATCTCAAGCAGTTAAACTAAACATCTTCACTTTCATCTCCAGGTTCACGAACAAACCAATGGCAGCCCTGATAAACAAGTCGTCCACTGACCACGCAAATCTGGTTTTATTTTAGTGCAGCGCAATGCAGGTGGCTTTGTGAACCTGAGACAATCCTCTTTGCTCTTTATAAAGGCAGATTGCATTTAGTGGTCCCGTCCTGAGGCGATTTCAGAGATAACGGCAGTTATGTCTGGGATCTGCGGCACGCACCATCAGCACAACGGTCACAAATTAAAATCATCTATCCCAAAAGTGAAGCCATGATGTGATATGACTCAGAAGCTCATCACCTCTCCTGGCAGCCAGAGTAACACCCCCCCTCCCCCCCAGGTCCAAGGCAATCGAGGTGAGATCCAGCCCCTTCCCATCACAGGATAACCTGGCCAGTTCTATGAGACTGAATCCATCTCTGGAGGGCTTTTTTCCACACAATGAAATCTCAATCTTTAAGCTTATTCTGCTGTATATATATGCCTGAGAGATCCCATGAAGTGCCGCGTATTTGATTTTAACGAGCTTTACCGCTAAAGCAACATTCGCCGATCTCTTCCCACGATGTGCACATGCCACACCTGAATCACCGCATCACAAATTATTCAAATTAAGCAAATTAATGACCGCGGGCCAGGGTGAGGTGCGCGATCACGCCCGCTTTGCGTGCCCATTAGGAATGAAGATGTCAGTAGGCGGCCTATAGATTCGTGCCAGATGCAAAATTCCAGCCGTATGTCCAGCTAAGCTTGACAAATGAAGCGAATGGAAGAAAGATCATGGAGGACAAGTCGGGGTTCCAGGCTGTGAACCCATCCCTACCAATTAATGACTCTGCCTGGTCCATGGCGGCACCTCAGAAAAGGGCTTTTTGTTGCTGCCCCCCAACCCCTCCACCGCCACCCCCGCTCTGCCTCTGCTGATTATTTGGCTGGCTTCGAAGAGTTTGGCGCCGATCGACCCTTATCCATTTGCCTCAGCCGGCAGATGACATACGACGGGCGCGACGGGAAAGGTCTTCTGAAGGACGGAGTCAGCGCTTCGTAGAGATGTCGTGAAATCGACGTTACGAAATTTAAATTAAAATGACGAAATTGAAATTTAAATGCTGCGTTGGTGACCGTTTTCGCACAACGGATTCCCCGACTCTAATGTTTCAGGCACTCCAAATTTAGTTGTGAGAATGGCCCACGCGTCATGGAAAACCTTGGAAACTGCCAGAAGAATGGATTTTGGCGGGGGGGGGGTGGAAGCGAGCTGGAAATGAGGAGCTTAATGGTTCCTTTGGAAAAGAATAATTTAAAAAAAAAAAAATCATTTGAAGAAAAGAATGATGGGGTCTGTGGGAATGAGAAGCACGGTAAGTTAAAATCACAAACGCTCAGCTGCTCCGGATCAAGCTATGGGAGAGAAGCGGCGGAAGGTTGCCAGGGACGACCCCGGCCAGGCGCGGCGGGTGGGGACAAACGTTTGGCGCGGGCCGATGAGTGACGTGCCAGAGCCCAGCCCGGCAGCCACCTCCTTGCAGGGTTCAGGGAGAGGTGAGCGACCAATCACGCATTGCCGTTCCAAGAATAATGCTCACACCGCCGACCGCCGAGGCCGCGCCTCAGAGCCAGTGTGAGCCGCCGATCGGATCGCGGGGCCGAGGCGAGCGCTGGCGGGGGGGCAGTCCATATCTTTTTTCTGTGCCTGACTGGTTGAAGGTTTGGGCCTTAGACAAGCGGAATTTTCGATGCATCCTTGTCAAGGTAGCTACAAAGCTACGGACCGTCTGATGCAGCTCCGCCGTCGCTGCCGTTTTTATCCATTTATTTCATTTTCTGTTCCAGAGTCGCTACTGACAGACCCAATACGTTAGACCTTCTAAAAACTGAACATTCATACAACTCAAGAGAACAGGGATGATGTTCTAGGCCAACACAGAATATTGCAAATCTTTCCATTAATTTTGCCCTAGCTGCTTATCCATTACAGGGTCGCAGTCAGCCTGAAGCCTTCCTAGGAACCACTGTGACACCATGGACGACATTAGAATACTGCAAATGCTTCGGAGAATTCTGGTCTGAAAGTACTGGAAGTTTCACTTGACTTTGAACTCCTCGTAGTGAAGAAAAGAGAAATTGGCCGACGAATATCCAAACCAGCAAGGGCCTGAAACTCATGTAGCAGACTACTGGCACTTGATATTACTTACGTGGCAAAAAAAAGCAAAAATGTCACCTCACAGATTCAATATTCAAATCAATATTTCTGCTGGAACTTCTGGACGCAGAAGAATTACGTATAATTCTGTTTATGACTTTGTTACAGCACCTCTAGATACCTCTAGAGTCTCATCGTGGTGGTTTAAAAGTTTATTTCAACATTAGCAGAAAGATTAATTGTTGTTTTTCATGAACGTGCAACTGAGCTGCGCCGGTCCCAGCTGTCCCTGGAACATGGGGGACAGACAAGACGGCGTACCCCTTGTTCGAAAGTGGAAAAGGCGAGGACGGCTCGCCCCCTATGGTGCAACTTGTGAATTGGGGGAGGGAGTGTGGGAATTAAAAAAAGCACCGGCGAGAAACCCGTAGCAAATCCCGCCGGTGTTCCGCAGTGGCGCACAACCGGGATATGAAAGCAGCCGACGGTGCCAGAGTGTTAGGTAACCGAAAGGATTATTCAGATGAGAATGGACCCATTTGCATTGCAAATTGAAACGGTATTTTAAAACAGAATAACATGCCCTTCAAATAACATCTGCAGAAGAGAAATCCCACTTCTGTCCTTGAGAAAAGTGTTATAAAGCGCGAGGGGGGTGGGCATAGTAAGAGGAGGAAGGATTTCAAGCGGTGAATAACGATCCCCCCCAATCTGGCGTTCGACTCGTCTCGTCTCTGTTATTCCACGTCACGCGTGTCACAAATGTTTAACAGATTATTTTGTTGAAGTTCACACGTGTCTTTTGAGCTTCGGTAATAAAACAGTCCTGCATTCATTTTTAAATAGTGGCATTTAATATTTTAAAAAGGGCATCAATGATCTTCTACAGTTTTATGTCAAAATGATTTTCGTACACGTGACCACTGTGACCACACTTTCTGTTACCGTTTTATTAGGGGGGTGAACGAAGACCATAGCCGTGAGTCATGCACTGGGGGAACCAACGCCATAATTATAATACATATTGTAGGCCTACCACATCTGAATACTGGGGGGGACGTGCCCCCCCCCCCAAATATATAGGCCTATTATAATTACGCTTTTGGGGTGAAGACCGTGGCATTTTGATTGATTTTTTTTTTCTTTTTTTGGATGGATATGGTATTTAAAAAGGTAGCATACAGTTTTTTTTCTCTGTCAAAACATTTTGCCACAGACACAAACGAGTCTTGCCACGGTCAAGTTCGCCCGAGTACAGACAGGTTGACGATTCCCGGTTTTACTGTTTTTACGAAGCTGCCTGTAGATCATACATCGGGTCGGGCGACGGCTCATTGTTTTCGTTAGTCGGACCCAGTCTGAAACAGAGTCTAGATACTAGACCTATATAAAAGCCGATTCATATTTTAGATGTATATATGCTTTAGCTAATAGCCTTAATTTCCGAGTCACATCTGCCTTCGTGCCAAGCTGCCAAACTCAAATGCTTCTCAGATACTCAGCCCAACATTTATTTTTTGTGGAAGGGTTAAGAAAATCAGTATGCTGGTAAAGTTTAGTCCTCTACTGAACAAGATATCGTTCATTCATTATTGATGTTGTGTGAGAGGAGTTTCTCCCCCGAAGGCACGTCCCGATCCCCAGAGCTAAGCCTCAAAGACGTCTCAGTAATCCTGCCTTTTCTCTTCATTACACCATTGCCAGCAGACTGAGCTCTGATTATGTCTGTTATTGTTGCGAATCTCCACCCATTTCCATAACATTATTAGATTATTTAATAAATTACCAAAACTGTCCAAATTATATGTAACCCACGTTTCAATTAACATTCTTACAGGAACACAGTACTGTTTCATTTCTCGGTTTATATTTGTCTGTCTATATAGCTTACAGTGTATTGTGTACTCTGGGCATCCGTTGTACTGGAATCTTTGTACTTAAAAGTAAAACACACTTGACTAGCAAACAAAAAACTACATACATAAATACTATACAACTACTATATAGTCCTACTCTACTATACTATATACTATAAATACTATATGCTATTACTTATGTTAACTAGTAAAATCCATCCATCCACCCATCTATCTGTCCATCCATCTATCAATTTTCACAAATAAAAACACTTACTGGTATATATAACTGGTATATATAATTACATATAAACACTGACTGGTATGTTGTTTAAATGCGGATTTATCACCATTCATTTATGTTCTAATCAAATACCGCTACCATATGAGGCACGTGACTTGAACTCATCTCACGCGCTTGGTAGCAGGGAGGCTTTTTGAAAAACCATTTTCCTCGGCAGGTGAGCGACACCCAGGTGCGGTTCTGCAACGCCACCGAAGCGGTACCGGCATTCTAATGCTAACAAGCGGTTTCACCAGAATAAACTGGCCATGTACATCGCACCTCGGAGTCCAACTACTGAGCTGAGGTTGAGGATACGGTAACATCGTTCCCATCTAATGATGCATCAGACATAACACTACGCCATCCTAGTAAAAACAACAGACTTCCCTGCCACCTGTCCCTAGATAGGCGTTACACGTCCTATAAACCCAGCCTCAATCATCCACGAAAAGCGCACATAACGCTATATGCTGCATGTATATCGCTCCAACAAACATTCCACTGGTTCTCAGACGGGAATTATACGTGGCTTTCCATGCTCATGTAGATGCGCTCTTTGTACAGATGATTAACATACGTTGCCTTCGCTCAATGCGAGCCGTCAAGAGCATATTCCCGACAGCTCAAT
>JAODLC010000050.1:1477128-1488443 GCA_026781145.1 Hippopotamyrus pictus
CACCCACCCGTCCATCCATCCATCCACCCACCCACCCGTCCATCCATCCATCCATCCATCCATCCATCTTCCAAAGCCATTGCAAAGTACATGGTATTTACAGACTCGTCTCACTTAACCACAGGAGGAAGCAGGAAATATGCAGGACATGGAAACTCCTCATACGCAGAGTGGGAGCTCCACATATAATCGGGATACTAACATACTGATTAATCTAATACACAAAATTCTTTATGTTGCAGATATGTGCATTTCCTGGTTCTTGGACATGGCACCAGGAAACTTACTAAAGCACGTACTAAACTTGCAATCTTGCCTGGCCCCTGATTGGCCGGTGCAAGCGGGGTACCGGCGTGAACGTTAAGGTGCGGGGAGGCTGCCAGGGCTACTCAGTGAGGGGTACAGCAGCCTGCCTGATTGGATGGGCGGCCAATACTACACCCAACAACCTGTAGGGAATCACTGGAAGTAACCGACCAATAGAGGGTGCTATAGTTCCACATTTAATGTGTCTGTAAATGTTATATGCAGCTATACATTTTCATTTTCTCATAACAGAAATATGGCAGAAAATGCGATGGGATTTAAATCCCAGCCCCGTTAACTAGAACTAGCAGTGTTTCTCTTGCAAAGTGATGTTTATCCATAACTGCTTATTCAAGAATGTCACGGTCAGCCAGGAATGTACCCGGGAAACAGGAGAAATCTGCGCCAGTACATAGCAGAGTATAAATTCACATCCTACGGGTAATTTAAAGACAGCAACTTACATCAACAACGCCTATAACCTACGGGGGAGAAAAGCGGAGCAAGAAACCGGAGGAAACCACAAACGCAAAGAGAACTTGGACCGCATGCACACAAACACAGCTGAGGGAGAAACTCGAACCCACAACCCGAGAGCCGGGGGGGGAGGGGGACTGTAATGCTATGCGCTGAGCCATTGTACCAGCCAACAAACCGCCGTTTAAAAATAAACTTCAAGTGCGTATTTATACAATAACAATGATCACGTTCCGATATTTTTTACCTAAAGAAACTGCAGCAACGAAACGAAAACCACGGAGGAGACACGCCACACAGCTGTCTGTTAAGACAACATATCGCCAAGATTAATTTCATAATTTTATGACCACCTACTCTTATGTTTTTAAAATACAAGTTGAATTCACATCATTCCATTAAATTTAAGTTAATATAATGTTCTTTCCCTGAACATTTCCCTGAAATGCGTATTACCTAATGGGAAAGTTGTTCTTCTTCAGTTCCGACCTACTGCCACACGATGGCAGTAAAGGGTTACGTGGAAAATCGACTGGCCTCTTGAAATTTATAACGGAGTTGTTTTCCGATTACGGGGAAAGCAGTACAACGTGAGATAATTAACTAAGTCTGATGTCAAGCAAGCTGTGAACTGATTCACCCCGCTGATAATCTGAATGACTAATAGGAATAGAATATGTTATAAAACTGACTTAGAGTTTATGGTCAGGGAAACGCGTGAGATCAATAGAAGTTTATCTAGGCTACTTTTGAGTTGAGCTTATTATTGCTAGTGGTCATATAAATTTTTGATGCAATGTTAATGGTTTGGAAATAATATATTGTTCTGCAAGTCTAAAAACGTTTTACATTTTAGATTAAGCCAAAAGGGCCCCAAGGGCTTCAAAAGTTTCTGTAAATCATATCTTATCTAGTCATAATGTCTTATTGAGCACAGGGACGGATAGCTGTAAAATAAAGCAACGATATCCATGTTGCTGGCTTGAGTAAAAGCCAAAATCCAATGTCAAAGTCTGGTCTGGGATGAGCGCCACGCTTCCAGGAGTTTCCTTGCACACCAGCATATAATATGGCGCACGAATCTGCACTTAATAACCATCGCCAAAGCCAAGGAGAGTCGGGCTTGAAGCATAGATGGAAATCCTTTAAGGTTCCGGATCATTTTGTGCTGAAGTGACGAGATACACAATTCGTATACACAACACTCGCTGATCCCTCATCTTAGAGGAGATTCTAAGGTTTTTAAATATATTTTTTCTCCGTATATTTTGCCGATGTATATATATAGTTTCCGCATTTTTAAATGTTTATCATTTGCGATGAATTACCATTATAAAAAAAACCGTTTGATTATAATCTGTATTTCGGATCAGTAATACGTTTTACATAGTAATATTTTTACTATGAATATCAGTATGATAGATCGTGAGTTTTCCGTTATGACTCCAGTGCGGTCCGAAAGCTTACAGAAGAGCACGCGCCCTGAAAACAGGGTCCTGTCCCGTAAAATATGCTTATTTATAGATACGGGTGACTCAGAACGCGCTTTGTGAGGGCCCTCCGCCTTCCTGCTGATCTGTCTATTTTTTCGATTCAGAGTTTGAACCGAAACAGCCCCGCAGATCGCCGTCTAAGCTGTCGAGGACAGCGACAAAATAACATTCAATTAGCCTATAACTCGCCACATGACACTAAGCACAAGTTTAGGACGAGGGGGTGGGTCTCAGATATTCTCGATGAGGGTGGGGCATGCATGGAGATGCCGCTCTCCGTGTACTCCTGTCATTACGGTTGGCCTCGGGACAAGTAGGGGGGTGGGGTGGGTCATCTGTTATTTTCCGGACTGTAGGGCTTGACGCTTCATTCTTCAATAAAGATCGCCCATGGATCTGACCCTGAAGGGCCCTGACTGTCTGTTTGCAGCTCCCTGGATTCTTCATTGAATTCTCCCAGAATTTCAAAATTAACCTTTTTTAAAATCTCTTTTGTAGAAAGAGACAATTCGCCATAAACATAAAAGTCGATTTTTTAAACATTATTTGCATACGTGCTTAGTGAAAGTGGTCGTTTTATCTGGAAAGAGCATTTTCAGTCTATGCCCGCTTAGTAGACCAGTACTCTGCCAGCCGAAAGACTTTTTCAAGTTCCAATAAAAATTTAAGCTTCCTCAAAGAAAAATCTGAGTTCAATTAACGTTCGTGTTAACATCTCGGCTGATAGCTGGTACGTAATATATGCTTATTAAAATATAGATATGCTTGGCATTATTATTCTGTTACGTGAGGCAAAGCTTCGATGTAAATACTATCTGTCAAAACAACTTCAATGGTCTGAATGCCAGTTAACCATTATAAGATATGGCTCAACCATACTACTCGGTTAAATATAGGCCGACATACTGCCTGTTACACGGTGACAGATTTAAGTTATCCGACAAACTGGTTTTCATTTCATCACATCCATCCAAAATGCTCTCCAGGCCGCCCTCGTCATTACGTACAAACCATCTAATTTTCCTCTCATTCCATTCAGCACGATCCTGATTACAGACATCACTCCGCATGGGAGACATGGGGGATCTCCTTCCACCAACCAGGGCTCAGCGGCAAAGCATTAACGGTGCTGCCCCCTGCTGTTTATGTGTAGAATGCACAGTTCAAATGAGGTTAGGCGGGGTACCGTTTTGTATTATCAACTAGCAAGTCCCTGTATTATTTTTAAATGCATTGAACTACAGAATTATTTTTGCCGACTTTAGGAGCGTCCCAGTAGTCCCAGTAGTGCTAATGAGCTCATATATGTGCAATTATATGTGTTAAAGAAAGACGTTTATATTAAAATGTATTTTTAAAAAGAAATGTTAGCTCATATTCAAAGTATGTAAGTTGGCTTTTTCCCCCTTAGGACACCCTGATACCACTAAGACATTGATGGCAAGTTATAGGCTTAATTGACTGGAGGGATTCCGTAAACAAACAGGCAGCAGTGTTTACAAACACCAGCTCGTCATTACAGGCAGTTCCGGGTGGGAGGTTCCTATATAAAGCGAATGGGCCTCATTTCCACCGCTTCCTGTTCCTTCCACGCATATGCTGGACGTGCTATCCCATGTATGCTGAGCGCGGTGCTCGCCAGAGCTAATAAGCCGAAATACTAAACCTGCCAGATGAAGTATGGGGAATGCTTCCAGTTATTTGGGATGCATCACAGAGACCAGTGTATTTCAGCTGGGAATCATGGAATAAGTATATAAACATATAAATAAAAACATATAAATAAAAAAAACACGTATCCTATATTAGATGGAGTAGCACATCCAGTTGTTCTCTCCCTACCCAATTTATCTGGCACCAGTCCCACCAGTCACACCAATAATGATGCTCTGAACCATATTTTGTTCTGCTTTCAAGGCCGTCCCCATTTCCGCAAAGAGCTCCAGTATCGCAGATTAAAGTAATTCCCTAGTCTCCCCCACCCTACACAGCATATAATGTGACGGGAAGCCTCTGATTTCTCAAATGCAGCCTCTCAGAGAAATAAAATAGCGATTCGAGGACAGACATTTCCTACACTCTTTGCTTTGACCTTTAGCCGCCATCCCATCTCGCATTCTGAGGCCCGGACGCTTTCCTTCTCTTTCCGAACGACCAATAAGGAAAATAAATTGTAAAATAATTTGTAGCTCAGAAATGCTCATTAGTGACCATCATCTCCATCTGCAACCGCAGCACCAGAGGCCGCAGACGCTGCTGTCTAATGCATTTCGGATGAAAAATGGTGACAGCGGAGTGGGAGTTTGTTACGAAAGATCGGATTTGCCTTGTGCTGGCAGACGACTCCGTGAAATGGTTCTCCTGAGCAGAAGATTGCTGTCAGCTCCAGGAGGGAGTAAAGTCATATTAGATTTACTTTGTCCCTCTTGCTCTCTTTTCGTGTCTTAACACAGTTCCCTGCTGCTATCAGAAGAACATTGTCCCATTTGTTTTTCTGGCACTGAATTTTGATTTTTGGTTGTTTTTTTTTACCCCTCTCCTACTCATTTCTCCACTCTCTGCCTTCTCTCACTCTGTCAGGATTCCAAAACGGTTCCTCGCTGCGCTTCAAACATTAAGTTTTCCGGTGGGGTGAATTGGCACTTTGTTTAAACCACGTCTGGCAGCGTCGATCACTGTGTTTCGCTGTGATTTTTGTGTCAGTCCATATCGGGGTTTTTGATGGGTCACATTCTCTCCATGTCCTGCCCTGTTGCTTCACGGTAAGAGATCGGTTTACACGCTGTCTCTTATTTCAGATGTACAACATTAGCTGATGGCTGCTAACCAGCATGGCTACTTCAGGATATGAAAGCTGTGTCACGCCACCCCCCCCCCCAAACCCCCTCCTGCCTCACTCTAAATATCATAGTATATATTGTGCTACTTTCATTATTGTGTGGCTGTTAAATATGATCACTCGTCTTACATAACAGAAAGTCGTTATGGGTTTGAGTATTTCGATTAAACGACTTCCATAAAGAATGCATTTCAACCTAAAGGACGATGAAGGGACAGAGTGGTCACATGAGGCCCCTCAGATCTCCAGGCTGAGCGCCTCTCTGTGGTCTGTAGGCCTTTGGCGGTGGGAAGCTGGGAGGCACAGCGGTACATTCTGTGGTTAGAGCCACATGTCTCACGCTGCAGTAAGACACCTCTGGTAATGTTTGGCTGTTTTCTAATCATTTTCATGGCTGGGGCGGGTCGCTGAGTGCTGAGACACATAGTGCCAATGCCAGCGCTCTGTTGACTCAACTGCAGAGTTCCAAACTTCCTCTGGCATAAACCCCAGCACCAAAAACTGTGAGCTGGGAGCTGCATGAACGGCTTCCGTGGCCGAGCAGCTGCACGCCTCACATCACCAAGCCAGCGCAGTGCCGTGCTTCGGATGGTGTAAAGCAGGATGCCACTGGACCCTGGAGCAGTGGGAATGTGTTCTGTGTAGTGATAGATCAGGCTTCTCTGTCTGGCAGTCTGATGGATGAGTCTGGGTTTGGCGGATGCCAGGAGAACGTTACCTGCCTGACTGTACTGTGCCAACTGTAAAGTTTGGTGGAGGAGGGATAATGGTATGGGACTGGTTTTCAGGGGCTGGGCTAGGCCCCTTACTTCCAGTAAAGGGAACTCTTAATGGTTCAGCATACTAAGATACTTTGGATAATTCTATGCTTCCAACTTTGGGGAAGGCCCTTTTCGGTTCCAGCATGACTGTGCCTCAGTGCATAAAGTAAGGTCCATAAAAACACGGTTGAGTGAGTTTGGTGTGGAAGAACTTGACTGGCCCACACAGAGCCGTGACCTCAACCCCATCAAACACCTTCGGGATGACACTGTGAGCCAGGCCTTCACGTCCAACATCAGTGTCTGACCTCAGAAACGCTCTTCTGGATAAATGGGCCATAAACATTCTCCAAAATCTAGTGGAAGAGTGGCAGCTGATACAGCTGCACAGGGGACACCGGCTCCGTATCGATGCCTATGGGTTTAGAATGGGACGTCATAAAAGTTCCTGTAGGTGTGAGGGCCCGGTGTCCCGATACTTTTATCCATGTAGTGTATCTTTTAAAAATATATGATTATAAGAATTATATTGCCCATGAAAAAGCATCAGATAAAGAAGTGCTGAAGTCTAAAAAACAGATCTGATCACCCCGCCCCCAGTCAAGAAAACCAATTGGATTATTTCCCACACTGATGCCCAAATTGTCAGTTACTTCAAATAGCGATGGAATAGAAACTAAACCCACTGGGCATCAATCGTGTCGCTGCCAAAGGCCATTTTCTTTCCCATTGGCTTGTTACCACATTGTACATTGTGATAGATGGCTTGATAAAATTCTGCTATATAAAAAGCACGCATTGCATACCTGGAATGATAGCCCTTCATACATGTGAGAACATGTTGTGGTGTCGAACCACCCCCCCACCCCCCAAAAAAAAATAAAAAATCCCAAACTCCAAAGTCCAGACCAGGAGTGTCATCAAAGTAAACACCTGCCCACACAGGACTGCTACGTTCATCCAGAACCGGCAAATAAACAGCCTGAAAGACCCACAGCAAACCCGTATTCCCCCATAATCGTGATCTCGGTGTTAGGTTACTTAATCTGTGCACCTGGTGGACGTTTCAGCTTTGATCTGCTTGATATCCCACCCCAGCCCACTCAAACATATAGCCTCTATAAGTTCCAGTTGGACGGGGCCGTGCTGCATAATTTTGCAGGGATTTTCCAGCTTTTTATTGGACACAGAAGTCAATGATTCCCCAATGTAGCATGCAATAGCATTGTCACAGTTAATATTACAAGATCTCCGTGCCATCTGGGGTCCACGTTAACCTGGAGGATAACCTTAAACACCCTCACCTCACAATGTCTGTTACAGAAATAATCCCAGGAACAGAGAAATGAAGAGCAAACTTCAGGGAACCGGTGATGTATTTAGAGTGAATGGATGTCTGCTAGGGTCCCATCATATTACTGTAAGGCAGAAATATACCTAAAGAAACTAAGAACTTATGAAAGACATTATGCAGAATTTACACACCACGCATACCTTTATGTAGCACGTCAACCGCATATCCATGTAGACCAATGTGGTTTTCATCCATCTAACTCATCTCTACCATCATCCTATGAACTCCCTGTATTCACGGTCTGCCGGAAAGTTTTTTTCTTCTTTAGAAATACCCCGACAAATCCAATATAATTTATCACCACATACTCCGAAATCGGAACACAAGAGGATAAAGTCACCCCAGAGGGGCTAATCTTACACACAGCTGCTTTCGTACAGGCTTTTATCCAGAGTGACTTACAATTTTACCCATTTATACCCTTGGACATTTTCTGCAGCGATGCGGGTTAAGTACCTCGATCGCTGAAGGGTACTACGGCCGCCCCCCGGGATTTGAACTGGAAACGAATCGTGTTACGGGTCCATGTCTTATATCAACGCCATATGCCGCCCTGTATCTTTTTTTTTTTGGGGGGGGGGATCTGTGTAAGTGTCGTATCTGTCCTCGTTCGGTTACCTTTCCTGTTTTCCCCGTAGTCTGCCAGTCTCGTTATCTGATGATGTGAATGTCCCCGCAGACACTCGGCAATTTACGAGCATTTATGTACCGACGCTAATGCTGCACCAGGGGGGACAAAATCAAACGTGTGCGCCGACAAGCTGGGAACCGGCGGCTTATGATCGCACGCCGGTCCCATGCACTCCGACCCCCAGAAAAGTGCAAGACCGGCCATAAGGCGATTCCAGCTGACCAGGTGATGGATGGTTTAAAGAGCGTTTCCATGGATTTTTAAGCCGCCTGAGCATAGAAAATCAAAGCCGAGTAGGATAGTGTTCATTTCCCTAACTGGAATCTGGATCGCGTGAATTATTGCATAGAATAACTAAAGAAATTTAACTGGAAATTACGTTTCACTTTCTTAATAGCCCGGCGGCGGGTTTCGGTAACGGTGTCATTCATTGTTTCATAAGAATGGTTTTAAGAACGAATAGAAATCAACTTCTAAACCAAGTTTTGCCGAAGCTTCATGAGAGCTCGCGCTGTCTTCTTTCAGTTTTCTTAATTTCCTTTTCACACGACTCACCGTGATAAAGCCGTCTCACAGCTATGCATTGCAACTTTCATCCTCAAAGACATTTAAACGGCACTAAAAACAGCAATACAAGTCAAAAACCATCGCTCCTGTCAAGCCCTGCTCACTATCATATAACATACAGTTGCTGCGCAACTCAGCCTCTCTAATCGGCGTTTCAAGTTACATTTATCTGCCCGTGTTGTATAACAGTCTGACACCCAAATAAATTTCTGAAAGACTTTTTCAGTTTGATAGCAGCACTGTGCAACGCTACATTACCAGTTTGATTTTGGTGCACAGAGACTAAAAATCGCTTTGAGGGGATAAAAACACGTTGGAGGGTGAAAAAAAGAGAAAAGCTGCGACAAACGCCACCGCAAGAATAGGGGGTTGGTATTTAGGGGAAATCTGCGGTTCACATATAGATATTTTTCTTCTGCAGCCCTTGAAGCGTGAGCGAAATGTTAAGCGAGCGGAGTTAAAGCGCAGGCCGTGAGCTGAGCGGCGATCGAGGCGAAGGGGCGAGGCTGCTGCCGTCGGCCGCCGACAGAAAAGCCAGCAGCTCTCTGATTCCCCACAGCGATCAATCCGGGCTCTGCAGTGTCGGATCGGCGTCTTATCCCCGGGTCCATGTTGAAGTTGATGTGTCCGGACTCTTTCGCTTCGCCTGGGTCATTTCAGGGCACGCACGGCATCCGCTCACCTCCAGTTCTTGCAGGTAAGAGCCCGGTGTCGGGTCCGGTTCGGGAGCAAGAGATGGGGGGCACACCTTTACGATCCGCAGCAAAATAATAAAAAATAATAATAAATCATACACATCATCTCTCTTTTCGAGCTGCGTAGAAAGGTTTGGCATTTTGTTTCAGAAACCCTGTCAATATTCCGGCCAGTGGAAAAATTGTGGCGGAAAAAGTGACGTCCCCCCAAAATACAGTCGAGCGAAATTATGCCAACTATTTCTAAAATATTTTTTACAACGCGAAATGCTTACTTTTATCGGCCATCTACCGTTTCTAGTATTCTTTGTCAGGGTTTTTTATGTCGACTACTCCGAGGAAGTGTTAGTTTAATGGCCGTCTGATATTCAGATTTTATGTGGGCGGATTTGAAATCGATTTTAAGAATTAAAACCTGCACGTTTGGAGCGTTTACTTATACATAATTTGAAGTGAAAAGAGCTGGTCTGTAAGCAAAAGAACAGGTGTCATTTGCATTAGCTTATGAAAATCGATTTTATTTTCTCAGTAACAGCCGTAGGTTTCATTTCGTGCACATAAAATTCTGGAGTCCAAAAGGAGTGAATTATTGGGGGTTTGCGATACTTTGCAACTTTTTATATCTGTCTGAACGTCTTCTATTTAATTGTTTGTTAGTCGTTTATGTATTTAACATCTGCCTGTTGAAATCTATTTGTCGTGTAAGCAACGTTGAGGTTTTTAACTCTTTAGAGAACATCACAGGCGATTTCGCGTCCATTTCTTCATGCTGCACATGCTGATTCGCCGTAATATTTATAACGTATTCTATTGCACCAGTTTAATTAATTCACATTGACTTACACTTAACGATTTATCATTTTTTCTCGTTACTTTGTAGCGCTTTATTCTCTGCATACCGCACGTAGTCTGCCAGAGGTCCCGCTTACGTCACTGCCAGCTATACTTTTATACCAGTTATTAGTAACGCATGTACATTTGAAGGAATACTTGCAGCTGGTATTTGTAACACATTTGTATGTATATCGTGGTCAAGATATTAACTTTAATTTGCTCGATATGAGAACTTTAATAACAATAAAAATGCATACTATATTATTTCAGTGTAGGCCTACGTGAAGTATAGATTACAGTAATAAATACCCAAACTTCTATACCATTAAACTGTATACCATTCCACACTTGTCTTCAGGCAAATTTGGTTTTGATGACTCGACTGTCTTCACGCGTATTGAACAAATAAAAAAGCGATATGGAGAATGATTTATATTAACAGTAGTATAAGCTATAATGTAATTAATTATGACTATATATTAACCCAGTACAAAAGGAAACCAGTCACTCATTCACTATGATTTACGGCTGTTTTATTATTATTATTATTATTATTATTATTATTATTATTATTATTATTATTATTATTATTATTATTATTGTTATTATTAATTTTGTTACTGTACCTGAAATGTCAAGAGAGCCACGTGGATATGATTGTCCCTCTGGAGCTGCCGTAGAGGGAAAAAAAGATTTCGCTACATGCGATGTATCAGAATTTTGGACGATCGGAGATTCTGCTGAGGGTCATTCCAGGTCAAACGGGGTCCGGGCAGCTGCGCGGCGAGATCAACAGCTGAGACCGCTCCGTGAGTACGGTACATTAACGACCCTGGCGATCATTAACCCGTTCTGTAAGTACCGTAATTAGCAGTCAGCATTTGTGAAAAAAAAAAAAAAAACATGCAGTCAAATAAAAATATAAGGGTTTCGGAACAAGCTGCTGGTCGTTGCAGAGGGGCAGATGACGTTGAAGAAGTGATTGATTTCCGGCATTCGTATGCAGAAAGTTCATTTTTGCGTATGTTTAATTAGACTGCAGTATGGCAGCAGCTTGCCAGTTTGTAATGCATTGCTTATGCTCGCGTATTACTTTCTTGCGCAATGTGCCGCTGAATGGAAGCGCTGATTGCAAGCTGACAGCTGTCAGTCGTTTTGTGCTATTTAGCAGTCAGAATCGTAGCTGTCGGCGGCTCCCGCTACTCTGCGTAGCTGTATGCGGAATAAAAAGGTCTTTTGTGACACCGTATTTATTATTAGTAGTAGTATTGTTGTATTTGTTAATAATAATAATAATAATAATAATAATAATAATAATAGGGGTCCAAACGCAAACTGTGCTGGATACCTATTGTTTT
>JAODLC010000050.1:1497529-1512721 GCA_026781145.1 Hippopotamyrus pictus
CACGATGATGATTTTGGTTAACTAAGATTATGTGCCAGCCATCTCTCTCTCTGGCAAATCCCCCCCAGATACCATCAAATCTCTCGTCTCCTGAAAAATCTCAGGATCCTGGGGAGTCTGAGCTCTGGTTACGTTGTCGTACAGTTTTTTTTTTTTTTTGGGGTGGGGAGGGGTTTCCCACCTGTGCTCACCCTCAGCTGTCCGCCTGCAGACAGTGGTTGGATTTAGAGCTGCAGTATCGCGTGTTTGTTGCGACGACCTCAGCTATGGCAGGAATAGCTGAGTGTCAGTTTAACGGGATTCCAGACTGTCAGAACATTTATCCTCCACGGAAAAAGTTCACAGGAAGAGCGAGAGCTCGCCAATCCCTCGTCCCTGGCTGCGCTAAGCTGCGTGTGTGACACATGGCTTGTGTTTATTTGATGCCTTCAGGACGCGCCCTCTCTCATCCCAGGCAGGATTTCCAGGGGTTAGTGGGTGCAGTTAGGGTTACCTTGGGTGGGATGCCAGTCTAGTGCAGGTCACAAGCTCAGAGCCACACACTGCAGGCCATTTTCAAATGCTGGGTCACCTAACTGCATGTCTTTGGACCCTGAGTGGAAACCAGAGTAGTGGGATGATTCTCGACACCCCCCGCCCTCGCCCTGGGACTGCATACTGTACGGGGGGGTTTGGTAGCACCCTCCCAGATCTGTGATGGTTACTACTGTATGAAAGGCCTCAGAATCACTCATCCGCTCATCAACGGATCCACCTAAATCCGTTTGGGGCTCTCGGGATCAAATCCCAGCGTCCACCGGACTGGCACCTTTTCGGAGGGAAGAGGAGACCCCCCCCGGAAGCTCGAGCGTCTGAGCCCGGCTGATGGTCTGTATAAATACCACTGTAAAAATAACAGCCTTGTTACTGCAGGTCTCATCTAACTTCTAGCAGCGACGTATATGAGTGGCCAGTGAGATGGTGTTCAAGACCTCGGGAGGGGGAGAGAGAGCCAGGCTGCACTCCAGTAGCCTTGGAACGCTGGTGGCGGCCTGGGGAGGCAAGCCCCCCCCCCACGGTCACCAAGTTGGCTCCGAAATACAAAACTTGCCGAACTCCCACAGCTTTAATTCAAGTTTTGGCTGGGGGTCAACAGCCGATCCCAGTGTTTTCTACAGACCGTCATCACTAACTCCTGCCCCCCTCCACCAGCAATAAAAGCCACGGGGGACGGGGTTTGCATGTAAATGGTAAATGGACTCTTCTCCACCCAGCAGTGGTTGTTGCTTTCTCTGGTGCGGGTCGAGCCTCGAGGCAGCTGGACGCTGGAGCCGTCCTCCGCGAGCTCACTTCACAGGAGAGGCCTCGGAAGGTACTACAGCGGTGCGGGTGTGACACCTAGCCTGGGGCAGGGGGGCACGGCGGTGTACCGACGCTCCAGGGCCTGACTAGGAGACCGACACAGTGCCTAGGATACATAATTCATGGGTGGGGGGGTAGAGGTGACTGAGTCCTCAGCATCCCGCCTCAGGGTAATGGGGGGGGGCAGCCTCTGGCAGGAGCAAAGCTGAAGTAAAGCTGAGTTATTAAAACCTGAACAGCTGCCAAGATCCAAGGAGTTGGGGAAGGATCGTGCTTTTGAAAGGGCTCTCGCCATCCGCTGGACCGACAGCCGCTGCGATCCTCCTCGACATTCTCTCTCAGAAGTGCTGCTCAGATCAGACCCTCTGTATTCCATCTGTCATACTTTGTCATATGATACAAGTGAGGTATGAAGCATGAAATCTCAGTAGCGTTAAAGTCACATTCGCGCTACGGCAAGGTGTCTGTATGTTATTTGTACGTTATTTGTAGCCCCGTGTTCGTCCGTGCTGTCGGTCTGCATTCTGTGATCGCGGCCACAGACTGTGCTCACAGATGTACAGTAAGCACTCTCCTGTCTCCCTGCGCCTGTCTCCAGATTGCTTAGCTCACTCCTGGTCCGGCTCGCCTGGTGTCCGGGCGCTGTCCCTTTAAGGAGCGCAGTAGCGGAGTCCCCGGTGGTGCGGCATGTTACGTAATGGCTCGCCCGCCCCTCCATCTCTTCTCGTAGAGGCGCGGCCCAGCCCCGTCCTGCCGCCAGCCAGGCGACTGAGGTTTCATCACCCCAGACTCCGTGAGGCTTTTTGCGGACCCTGCCTCGCTTGGGCCCCCAGCCCCGGGGCTCGTGTTATGCCGGGGAGGGCAAATTTAATTAAGCTCACACAAAGTGGTTTTATACGCCGGGCTTGACTCTCGCTCACATCCCGGCGAAGGCAAAATAGTTCGATTCACAAGATTTAAAGCGTCACAAAAGCAGAGCCTTTTCATGTTGAAGAATCGCTGTTTGTTTTTCACTCCTTCGAAAGCTTCTTGTGGTGGATAATCATGATTTTGTTTGCGAAGAGTCTCCCAGATGTGGCTCATTTTCCTGGAGACATTTAAGTCTTTTTACACCCGTTAAATGAAAGCTTCCGCTATGAAAGACGTCAGCGTCGGTGATATAGAGACGGGACGCCAGCGATATGATAAAGATGTCTGCTTTGTTTGTGATGGTACGGTCTGTTCTTAAGGGAGAGCGTACGTCACGTGTGTCTCTGTCCACGCAGGAATTGGTCTACCTGGTTCCACCAGTAAGTTCGGGGGGGTGGGGGGGGCGTGGCCAGCGTTCATCAAGATATGGAGAGAGTCAGGTGACATTTCATGTGCGTTATCTGCTGTGCCATGCTCTACTTGTCCTTTGTGTTTGTATTTTTTTTTCATCCTGTAACTGGACCAGACAGGTTTTTCAGAGTTTATCTGAAAAGGCTGAGTCTCTGTGTTGCGTTTCTATTTTTTGTTGTTGTTGTACCTGACTGGTTTCCTTTTGTGTACCTGCCCTGTTATTTTGAGCCCACCCTCCCCCCCTCCAAACACCCCCACCTACCGCCCTGCTCCCTCTACTTACCTGTCTGACACTCTTCCACGGCGGATTAGGCTAAATCCGCGGTAAAACCCTGGAACAACCCCCATCACCTCCAGCAGGAATGTGACATTTGCGTGGCTTTATTTTTTGGGGGAGGGGGGGTGGGTTAACGAGGTCGTCATGAAGCGAACTCGACGAAGGTCGCGAGGAATCGGGAAACCGTGACGACCTCGCGTCCCCCCCCCCCTCACGTAAGCCACGGACGTCCACCTGCCATCTTGGTTACGGAGACAGAAAGTACGGTTTCATGAATGGGGTTCGCTGCTTAATTTGTGTCAGATGTGGTAGGTGGGACCATAGAAGACGCGGTTGAAGGCGGCCAACTTGGATCTGCGAGGTTGCTGCTTCGAGTCCTCCGAGGGGCCGTCCGTCGTAGCCCTAAAAGGGCCGCTTACCCCGAATTGCTCCGATGAGACATTGCGCAGAATCGATGGCCAAAAGTATCAAATATGCAGCTACATACGCAGGCGCAGCGTGCACAAATCCCAGGGGCTCGTGGCTAAAGCACTCCCCCCTCCCTTAAAGAGCACGCTCTCGGGGTAGTGGGACACGGTCTGCTTCCCCCAGTGACTTCCAACCTCTGAGGAATCGGGCCGCTGGTCGCATCTGCGTGCCCGAGCGTGGACAGCGACTCTCGGGGGGGGTTCGGCTGGCTGACTGTTTGCTTATTTATGTAGACAGTCTGAGCATTTGCCCACCTGGGTTGACCCCGACAATACAAGCAAAGAGCAAATGACTCTACATGCTTTAAAAATAACAGCAAAAAAACCCTGAGGTCTCAGCTCCCTTCATCTGTGTAGCACAGTAACATAAACGTCACGGCTAACATCATTTCTCCTTCGCCATTTTGCTTCAACCCCCACCCCACCCTAACATAGCCTAGGGACCCCTAGCTGGCACGAAGAAACATCCCATAATGAACGGGCAACAGCTTTTTAAACTGGAGGCAAAATCACTGTGACAGCAAATTCCATCCTGGGCAACCAAAAAAAAAAAAAAAAAAAAAACACAGGCAAACAAATAAAGCCCCCCAACCGCCCCCCCCCCCAGGCAACTGGCACAGCAATTCTGGGCTTTGCTCTTACTATCTGCGCTGCCCCCAGTCTGACGCAGCACCCACCCACCATGCCTGTGGGCTTCAGTCCCCGGGTTTGGACGCACACGCTAGTCATTAACCACCCTTCGTTTTTAGCGCTTGTGAATGCGATCGCTAGCTGTTTGGACCAGAAAGTTCAGGCTTGACAGGCTCCCTTCAGAAATCATGGAACATCTTGAGACCATTTATGAAATTGCAACGGTTGTTTTCCAACATTTGTATTTCTCGACTTTTGTTTTGTGTCTTGAACGAAATGTTTCTCAGTATGTAATTTTAAGCTCCTTCTAAAGAGCTACCCCTACCATTCACTGTTGTTAATGTAAAAACAGTACAACGGAATGCTAATAGGAATTATCTAAGGCGACTGCTTCAACTAACTTGTGCTAGTGAGTCCCCCCACCCCTTCTTCCTGCTGTAATCTCACATTAATTTGGCTAAAAAAAGCAAAGCAACCTCTAGAAAAAGCAAGGAAACTCGCGCTAACCCGAAGTCATTGGCGGTAATGGCGGTGATGGCGTTGATGGCGGTAATGGCGGTAATGGCGTTGATGGCGGTGATGGCGGTGATGGCGTTGATGGCGGTGATGGCGGTGATGGCGTTGATGGCGGTGATGGCGGTGATGGCGTTGATGGCATTGATGGCGGTGATGGCGGTGATGGCGGTGATGGCGGTGATGGCGTTGATGCAGAAGCAGGCGGTGGCAGGAGGCGGCAAGGCCAGAAGCCGCTGCCTGTTTATTGATTTGGTTTATCGATTTCTGTTAAGAGCAGCTAAGTAGTTCATGTTCCTACTCGTTCAGTCAACAAGTGAAAAAGAAGGAGTGTATTTCCGTTATTAGCAGTGTGCTATTTACACACGGGATGTGGTTTCTGTACAGCAGGGAGTCTCCGGGGAGACGAGGAAGGTCTGTTATTCTGTGAAGGAGATGATTCTGTCTGCTGTGACTGATGGTCGGGTTTCTGCCATCTAGCCGGGCCGATGTAACCACCGTGTTAGTTTTCGCTCTGGGCCTGGGAGCTGAACAACACGTGCTGACGTGCAAGAGGAGCCCAGAGTAAGCCGTTATTCTGAAAAGGGAGGCTCATCCAGCGTGGAAGGGTACGGCCCGGCCTCCGGTGATTTTTTTTTTTCATTATTATTGTTGAGGAATTTGGAATCGTTGGCAGCAAGGTTGCAAAGTTGCACACAGATGCGTAGCCGTTCAAAATCCTCAGAGACGTGAAAGCAGAGAGTGTCCGAAGCTCAGAGCTGTGCTGGATGCTGGACGGCTTTGTTGTGACGCTGCTGGGGAAGGCCTCGGACCTCAGCCACGCCGAGATCGGACGCCCAGTGCCACTGATTACCTCCAAGGCACAGAGTAGAACATGGGGCTACCTCAGAGTACTTGCTTATGGTAGCTTATTTTAAGTGACAGATTATAAAAGGTTTTATCTTTGAGTATGCCACCACAGATCATCTCAAACCACATTGTCTTAGCTATACTCCAGTTGTTTGGAAATGGGAAATAATTTTGCAGCTGTTTCCTAAACATTGATGCAAGAGTAGTGTGCCTAAGAAAGGGGTTTTTCTTGTACATATGAAGTGAACACAGAACATAACCGCCTGAAAAATGCCAGTGAGGCACTTTGGGAGGAATGAATGCCGGTGAGTTTTCTTGGTGTTCTTTGCATTTCTGCCACTGAACGCTGTAATCCAGCTGGTTATTAACAAGTGATTCGCTCATAGCGTATACTTATGTGGTTGGGGTGTTCGGATGCCGACAGAGACTGCAGAGAAGCGGGAGAAACCAAAGAGATGAGCATGATCTGCGATCGTTTGCGAAGCAGATCCGGTAACGTGAATCTGTCTGCCGTTTACCTGCCCCCGCAGCCATCCGCTAGCCGTATTCTTCCAGAGATGTGGACCCAGCCTCATTCCTTAGAAGCTAGCTAAGAGTTCCTTAGCGGCTAGCTAACAGTTTCTTTAGCAGCTAGCTTAGCATGGCAGGACCCGGTCAGGCTCGCCGCCTGCTCTCCTGACATCGTTCTGGACCAACAGTGTCGCTTTGTGTCATTCTATCTGCCAGAATAGCGGCACCGAGAAAGTGTTGTTTTGTTTTGTCACAGACCTGACAGTGAGAACTTTATTCACATTTTTTTCGTCGCCTGTTTTAGCCTGTGTTTTTTCTTTTCTTTTTTTTGTATTTTTTTCTCTTTTCATAATCTAATAATAATGGTGTTGAGGTTGAGGTGTTACTTGTTCATTAGCCTTTGGTTTGTGCATTTTAAGGTGCCAGGAACGTTTATCAATTATTTTTGCAGAGAATGTCTTTTTTTTTCTCTTTTTCTCTTCTCTCCTTCTCTGCCCCCATCTTTTTTTCTTTTCACAAATACCAATGGTTGTCTGAAAAACAAAAAGAAGAGGGGGGAGAAAGAGAGAGAGGGAAAGAGAGAGAGAGAGAGAGAGAGTGAGAGAGAGAGAGAGAGAGAGAGAGAGAGAATGTGGATATGGTACATGGAAAATTTGCCTCTGTACCCCCCAGCCACACATGCAGCCCATAGCCGGGATGGTCTTCGAAAGGGGGTGGGAAAAAAAAACATCCCAGGGCCAACGGTTCGGATGCTCCCCAGGCGTCCTGGGGGCCAGTGTCATGGCAGTAGGGGTCCTGTCCTCGGCGGCGGGAAAGAGAGGGAGTGATTGAAGCCTAATGACACGTTACAGTTTACCCGCGTTCCAGATGGCTGCGTTCTATTTCTGTGTGATGGTTTCCTTCCACAGCTCCTAGTGTACTTGGGATTTTTTTTTCCATTAATGGAGACCTTAGGAAAGTGTAGAACCAAAAGGTAGAATAATATTCTTCAGCTTCCAGCCAATGGCATCGGCATCTTCTGGCACTGGCAGGTGTTGTAAAGCAGTCGTGTGTGTGTGTGTGTGTGTGTGTGTGTGTGTCAATGCCTTCTGAGATATTGCAAGATGTTGCAGTTGGTGGTGAGAAAAACATTTTTAAAAACACAACCCTGCTACAGGTCTGTCCTGTGGAGGTGACCTGCGAACGTTATGGAGGAATATCTGGGGCTCAAACTATTCTACTAAAATGGGAAATATTGCGTATATCTTGTAACCACCTGGTGCAAAAGGCCTCTCCTTGCCTCAGACACAAACAGCTCGGCGATTAGCGCCCTCCGACACGGCTTGTATGTTCACGCATGTCTGTTGATCAGGATTTCCAGCACGAGTCTCAGTGGGATTCCTTTAAGATCCGTTTGCATCTCTCGAGTTTTGCATGATTTCATCAGTCATTGACACAGAGATGTACCTAATATTTCATGCTTGGTTGCAGGACAGTTGCAAAAAGATCTCTATATACACTTAATTGCAATGTTTGAGTAACAATGATTATAGTTGTTACTTGTTCTAAGAAAGTACGGATTGTTCTTCAGGTGCATGGGGTTGGTCAATTTATTAAAATAAATCGGTTGGTGTGGAAGAACAATTAAAGGTTAGGTGGGGTTGGATAGATTCTGGGACTGTTGTTCTCTTTCAGGCAAGAAGATGCTGTTGGATTATGGGATTGTTCAGCTAAGAAAGACAGTTGTGCACCATTAGACTGCCCCTTCAGCAGGGGGAGCTCTTTCAGCACATAGGTCTGTATCGGGGACTCGAACCGACAGCCTTGGGGTTACGAAGTTCAAGACTTTAACCGCTGGCCTGAATTGGAATCTGTGGTTTAGACCTCTGTTCTAGCGTTCCCGTTTTTCTTGATGTATAACAAGTGGGTTCTATGTTCTGCCACGAGTCGCTGCCAAACCCGCCTGTACAGTTTACTGGTACCTGTTTACTGGTGACTTCTGGGCACAATCCTGCCTGTGTGCAACTGAGCATTCTTCATCTAATTTTAAACAAATCATGCATATTCACCGCACTCCTTTGGCTTTAATATTTTTTAAGTTGTTAAGTTCTTTGATTATATTTAACTGTATCAGTACAGGTGTGTTTTAATCTAAAGTCAAACCCAGAGGTGAAAAGCATATATACTCATCATAGAAATTTAGACTGTTTTACGGATTCCTGTCGTGTTGGTTAATAGGATGTTTGCCACCCGATTGGCCGTTACTTTTTTACAGACAGTTTTGGAAATTGTTCACCAATTCAGGCGAGCAAAATGCATAAAGAATAAAAGACTCCAATCTAGTGAGAGGTTGGTACTTGGGTGTGAGGTTTAGGTCAGGGGGAAAAAAATCCCACAGTTTTAGGTGGGAGGAGGTTGGTGATACTGCATGCCACGTGTTGGGAAGTAGGACGTCAAATGTATACAAAAATAAGGGACAAATCACTAAAAGGTTTTAAAATAATTATTTTTCAGGGGGGCTGAGACAAAAAACAGGGGGACTAAAGCCCCCCCCCCAAATGGGGTCTAGAAGCACCTATAGACCTGCCCTTTTCTCTCAGTTTGTGCCACTGTCACAGGATGCAAGACTAGAGAGTTTATTGTGAAATCACAGTAAACAGTAAGATGGACTATAGTCACTATACAATAAAAATCTTACTATGCACGTCCTTCCAGTCACCGGGAAACAAATTAAACACAGAACACAAATACAAATTAAGGTGCTTCAGTTAGACTATAAATACAGCATGACAGCAAATATAATTATGATGCTATATACACGAACTCAGTGAAATGTAAACATATGCAGTCATCTATCAACTTACGTCCTGTCGAGTAACGTCCGATCCTACTTAGTTTCAAGGTCACATATGAGCACTGATAAAATGTATCGAGAGATGTCTGAAGCAAACGTAGTGGATGTTACCAGGCGTGTTTAATCGCGTGTGCGGCAAGAACCAAGACAAACCAAACAAACAGACTGTGCTGCCACTATGAAGGCTTATGTTATTCAGTATATTTGATCTCTCCCCTGTAATGACCAAAATACGTCCAGATTGACATATGTTCTCACTGCCGGAACGTAACCTGGATGCAAGTCTATGGATACCTGTAGTGATATATAGTGCCCGTATATAAGCATCCTGACATGGTGAAGCTTGCATGCTGCCCTGCAGCTCATCCTGGCATGGGTGCGGTTTAAACCTTAAATCTCAGCTGGGTAGATATGGAAAGATACGTTTTTCCTTCCACAAAATCATGTCACATCTAAGAGCGATGTTTAAAAAGACATCTCTGACTAAAAGAGGGCTGGCCTGGTGAACCCGGTACAACGACTTACACTTCTCTTAATAAAACAAAAAACTCCCACTAATGTTGGCCCAGTGATCGTTGCGCTTCTGTACAGATGGTCAGACTTCGAATTAAACCACAGTGCTAAGTCTGGGTGATTTCGCTAAACCGTGGTTTTCTGCGTTTGTCGTCAAGATAGAAGATGGAGAGCGAATGAAATACGATTGAGCAAATTAAGTCGACTACACATGTCGGCCGCGAGGACGAGGATCTGTGTTTAATATATTTCTTTATTGGTAGCCCACGTATTTAATTCAGCCCCTCGCGCGTTTGTCACAATATTTACGAAACAGAAGAGACAGCTGATCGGCGAGATGTTTGAAAAGTGACAGCGGGGTCTTGGCGTGCCCTCGCCGGGGGAGAATAACTTCGTGAAAGGCCGAGGGGGGTCTCGGCACTGGGGGTAGGCTCGCGCTGGAGCGCTTGCAGAAATGGGCTATATTCATGCCAGCTGCTCATGGTTTCTGAATCCGAGGAATTCTGCTCGCGGTTTTGTGCGAACGCGACGTCCATCCTTCATATGTTTGTTTTACAGGACAGCTGATAAGCTAAAAGAAAATGCCCCGGGTTTATTTTTATTATCATAATAAAAAAAAAAAAATGAAGAAGCAGCTATCGGACGAGGCCCGGATCACGGCTTTCCGTGTCGAACCCTGACTGCAGTCCCAGCTGAGCGGCTTTCGGCCAATGAGGAGTCGCGGCCCCGGCTCCCGACGCCCTCCCACCAGCCAATGAGGAGTCGCGGCCCCGGCTCCCGACGCCCTCCCGCCAGCCAATCAGAGGGGCGGGAGGATGGAAAGAATCCGAGCGCGCCTGTCACTGACCTATTTACGACTTGGCAACGACTTTTGTTCTCTTGGACCCGGCATGACGGACAGACGTGTCCATTGAAGGACGGGCCGGGGGTGGGAGACGGGGGGGTTGGGTTTTCCCGACTAAACCTTTTCTTTCCTAATGACATGGCTTGGGGGGCACAGTGCATTTAAGCCTGTTTACCATTTTTGTTCATTCCAATATTAAAACCAAACAGTATTATTTCTTTCGCCCCTTGTTTATCTGACTTGCCGGTGAGCTGTCCGGAATGTCACATAGTACATTCAAGATTTTTTATGATTCCGGTCTCCCTGCCAAGAAAAGGTCCCGGCGAAAAGGCTCGCCGCGGTCCAGCCGTGCGGCAGCCCTGCCCTCGCTTCCCTCCGCTGGAGGGGAAAGTCTGATGCCGACCGGGGGAGGGTCTGGTCGGCCGCTCTCTGTGTACACATGCGAGCTCCGGCTGCCAGAAACGGGGAAATGCTTATAATTTTCCCCGTTTATTTGCGCGTTTATGTTTTTGTGCAGATTTTTACAGCTTTTAGCCTCCCGGTTAAAAGGCTGTGCTCTGAACTGCTGGGTCGTATATACCACTAAGAGATGGCGCTGCTTATGATGATCTTTTTGTAAAGTTATGCGGTTAAGGCTGTTTATTAGTATTTGTTTATTCTTGTATTTATTCAAAGCATCTAGAAAGGTCAGTCTATACAAGGGATATGCAGGAAAAAAGTGCAGAAAGTGAAAAAAAGTCAGTGCAGAATTGCTTATATATGAGTTTAAAAATACCTACACTGGAAAGTGTCAGTAATAAAGGTACAGAGGAGAGGCTGGATCCCTGCAGTGTTTTTGTGATTAGCTGCAGGTTTGGAGAGTCTGTTGTGCTGTAGGAGCAGACACGGGTTGGGGGGGGGGGGGGGGGGGGGCACACGTCGTGCTGCAAGGCCAAACAGAAAGAGCACAGTGATTTACAGCTGTGGCCTTCGCACATGACACGTGACGGAGCGCTGTAGGTGTTAAGGCCCAAGGATTCAACCCTGACCCAGTCTCGCTGGTGGCGGGCACAAGCCGACAGGGCGGGTGGGAAATAAAAGGCCCTGCCATAAAGTCACCTTAAGCTGCTCTTCTTGCACCACAGCAGTGGATATTTATACATTTTATTATTATTTATTCCTGTCCACCGTCGTCAGTGAGAAAGGCAGAGCCACGAATAGCAGGTTGTGATGTTCTGGGACATGGGTCTGCTCCAGTACTGACAGCTCGCTCGGGGGTGCTGTCCGACTGCGTCTCCAGTTCCGTGTCACCACCGGCCGGGCCGCGTCCCAGATACCACCCTCCCCCAAAAGCCCGGCTGGGGGGGTATTCATCCCGAGGGTGAGGAGGTGGCAGAGTCCGGGCACGCTCTGTGTTATTTAACCGCTTGCCCCTAAATGCTTAAATGCCGTGAGGAGCATTTGTAGCATGGGTTCAGGGAAGCGGGGGGGGCGGGGGGGGGGGGAGGCGGCAGACATGGTTCTCGTCGCTGTGGGGTTCCCACACGCTGATGTACAGGAGCTTGCTACCTGTCCTCAGAGGTTGATCTGTTTTCGTGCATAGACACTCATAGTGAGTGATTCTCATATTGCTCCATCCATCCCTTGTGCGGGAAGGACTCTCTGCAGGTGATCGGAAGGTTGCTTGTTTGGATCCCCTGCTCGGCAGAGTAGTCAGATCACTCTTGTGCCTTTGAACAAGGCCCTTTACCCCTGAAAAATGCTTCAGGAAACTTATATGGACGGCTGACCCTCTGTTTTATATGGATGTATAGGCAGTGCGTCACTCAGTAGGTTAGGATGCTGTGCGTGTGATCGGAAGGTTGCTGGTTCAAACCTACTAGTTTCACCATTTTTGGGGCCTTGGCCCCCAAGTGCTCCAGGAACTGGGACAATGTATGTCACTTTGGTTAAAAACATCTGCTATTTAAAACAATTTGTAAACATAAAAATCGTGCATTCCTCCGTACCTGTACTCAAACATGATAAATAAAAGCCTCACTTCACCCTGCTTTCCCTCCATCTGTCTCTTCCTCTCTCCGGTTCCTCAGAAGCCTCTCTCTCCACCCATCCTGCACAGCGAGCTCCCTCGAACCCGAACCTCTCTGCTCCCATCTCACACACACGTGATCCGACCTGCAGCTAGAGCGGTGTCCCTTTGTACCGAATCGCCCAGCGGGAAATGCGCCGTAACCACCGAGAGACAATAAGGTAGAGCACAGTAGTCAGTGTGTTTCAGTCTGTCCGGCCGTGCAGCGCTGCCGTTCAGGCGGGCGAGCACAGGGTCCGTGGAGCCCTTATGTAACCTCCTGCCAGCACGGCGAGATGGAAGTCATGTAAACGGCTGAAAATATCCTCTTCCAGCTCCCGAAAGCCTACCTTGCCTGGCAACAAAATGACACGTGTGTCAGAACACAGTACCTCTGCCTCATTTTTGATAACTTTGGCCTGAGAGCATGTCGGTGACCTCCGACACTGGCAGGGTTAATTTTGGCACGGTCCGGAGTACAGGATGGACGCCTGGTCTAAACTTGTGTGGCAGCTCCTATTTCCCTGTGGTTTGTTTTTTTTTTTTTTTTTTTTTTCTTCGCATAAAGAGCTTGATGCAGTGTGCTTAAAGCCGCGGGTTTGTCCTGAGATGTCCTCCCAGTATGCACTGGGCTTCCCTACCAATTCCCATCTACCTGTTAGGATAAGACCAGCAGTTGTTATTGATGAGCTGGGAGTCTCTGTTGCTTTCAAAAGCACCTTCAGGTTTATTTAAAAAAAAAAAAAAAAAAACATTTTATTTGTGGCTTTCTGTAAAGGTGGCCCCCCGCGTCCTCCTCTGACCCGGCTGCCTGCCAGCACAGTGTGGCCAGCTCAGCACAGAGGATTCCTTCGCATCCGTGACTGTTTCGCCATGCCTGAAGGTGCCCTGTCGGCCAGTCTCTGGAGTTTCTGCAGCACCTCCTTCTGTGGTGTCACAGCAAACCGAGCTCTGAGGCCCGAGGTTATGGCATTTCCTTGTCAGAGGTCCCTCTAGAAGGCACCATGCTGCACCTTCCTGGTGGCGCGTAGCATAGCTTATAGTGTAGCATAGTATGTAGCAAGTAGCATAGCATGTAGCGTAGCTTATAGTGTAGCATAGTATGTAGCAAGTAGCATAGCATGTAGCGTAGCTTATAGTGTAGCACAGTATGTAGCAAGTAGCATAGCATGTAGCGTAGCTTATAGTGTAGCACAGTATGTAGCAAGTAGCATAGCATGTAGCGTAGCTTATAGTGTAGCATAGTATGTAGCTCGTGGCGTAGCTCATAGCATAGCTTGTAGTGTAAGGACTGAAGTTTCCTTGTAAGTGTACAAACAGCTGGACCAACTTGAGATGCAGGCCGTGCTTTGTGGGGTTTACTTACTCGTGCATAAACACGCCCAGCCTCTTCCTCCCCTTACAAAAACTGTCTTGCCTCGTGCCTGTTAAACAATTACCCTGACTCTTTTGTCTCCATACACAAATGTATCATTTAGCTGAACACAAAGTCGCTAAGCTAGTTATACCTTGCTGAGAGCGGTAGCACGCTGTGCTAGTGCTATCTCCTTGCTTGAATCCACAAATCATCACTAGCCAAATAACTGAACAAAAGAAGTAGTGTGATTTACCATTTACAACCCCCCTGTCCTAAACACATTTATTTAATTTTTTTTTTCAATTTAGCAAAACGAGTCCTTGCACATACCTGTGGAGTGTTGCTAATCAGATTGAAAACTTGGCCCCATCGGGGCGTCTCTGCTCCAAACCGCTGCTCGAACAAACACTGAAGCAGCCAGACTGCTTTTAACTTTAATTTTAGCTTGTCCGTTATTTTTTTTTTGTTGTTCAAAGACTATACAGGCAGTTCTTTTAATGGTTGTTTCTTAAGGATTCTGCCTGCTTTCTTTTTAAAAGCCCATTAACAAAAGACCACCCATTTGGTCTTAAAAGCAAGAGAATATTTCAGGGTTTTTTTGTGGTCTTTATAAGGTTAGCCTGAAATGATGTATGTGTGTCGTGTGTCTTAATAGCGAGACAAGTCACCGTCTCTCTGCATCAATAGAGCCCCCCCCCAGCTGAATGCGGGAAATAAAGCCGGTATAAACATTTTTTTGTAATTGAAAATGGTTGAATTTTCCTGCCTTTCGGATATCGTTTAGTCACCATAGCAACTGGCAGCTCTCATTCAAATAAAGGAGGGGATTGATGACAAGGTACTGAAGTGAGCGTTGACGTCTGGTTCTCTTACCGTGGTAAAACTTCAGTCTGTGCACCTGGGCTCACTCCCCCATTGTGCATCTGCCGTAAAAGCCAGCGAAAGGCCCTGCATTGGCAGTTGTTTACTTCAGCTCGCAAAGACTTTTCAGATCGTGATATATCAAATGCTTATGGCAGCTTTTACTGGAAAATGAAAAATGAAAACCACACGCTGAAATATTAAGACTTTTAACAACTTACCACTTTTAATGACTGAAACGGTGTATTTTCAAAACTTTGATTAGGGCATCCTGCGCTTTATAAAACGACTAAATATATTAATAAAACATTGTAAAACCTAAATAATGTACTATAACATGACTTATAAAAGTCCTATGAAAGACATTATACAGTTATACAGTTACACAGTTATCGTGGGCGGTATGTCGTACAGTTCAGGCTCCCAGAGGCTTATGAGTAGATCCTTCAAAGTGTTGAGGTTCATCTGGACTCATGCTCTCTCCATCCAGGTTGTCATTGCACACTCCCCCCCACCCCCACAATCAGAGACTAAAATACATTAGGTGCTGGCTTTTGTCACTGCGTGTTTCGTATAGGGCAGTTTCAGGTGACGGGTGGTGTCGTCCGCCGCTATTACGACAAAGTGAAGCAGCTCTCCGCCACTTAGAAGATGTTTGTCTTTGTGGCATTGTGACACTTAGAGGAAATTATCAAGCCCGTATTTAATGCATCATGTTTCATGTTTTCAAAGTGACTCTGTAAAGTGAGGCAGTTGGCTTTGGGGCAGGAAAATGGTGTATTGTGATATTCCCCTGGGGGGGGCTCTTGGGGGGGGGGGGGGGGATTGCG
>JAODLC010000050.1:1534164-1562281 GCA_026781145.1 Hippopotamyrus pictus
TCTCCCTCTCTGCTGTGGATGTTGTGAGAGTCTCTCTCCCTCTCTGCTGTGGATGTTGTGAGAGTCTCTCTCCCTCTCTGCTGTGGATGTTGTGAGAGTCTCTCTCCCTCTGTTGTGGATGTTGTGAGAGTCTCTCTCCCTCTCTTCCTCCTCACACTGTTCCGTCTCCTTCTCCCTGGCCCTTGATCTCAGTGGTGCTTGATGAAGGCAAACGTCTGGCAAAGCGGAAGCTGATCGAGGAAAACCGGGAACGTCGACGGCGGGAGGAGCTGCAGAAGACCGTATGGGAGAAACCAGAGCCTACGCAGGAGGAGTGGGAGCTGATCCGTGTGGTGACCGAGGCTCACATGACCACCAATGCCCAGGGCAACCACTGGAAGCAGAAACGCAAATTCCTGGTGAGACGTCGCCTCCCTGCTGCCACATCACCATGTCTGTTGACGAACCCCGGCCCCATCACTGTCCTCAACGTTAATATCTCCATGTGTTTGTATCTCCTTGTAGAGTATGGAGAAATAGCGGATGCTGGAGGCTGTGTATTCCTAACGCAGCAGCACTAACTTATATTGGAACATCTCCTCTTGTTGTTTTTCCTCAAGCAATGTCCTTAATCTCAGATTCACTAAAGATGTGTATTTATGTCCTCTGTCCTTTTCCCCTTCTCTTTGTCTTTAGAGAAGTTCCGCTACTCTGGCCCCTCTCCTGGGCCCCCTAACCCTGTCCTCCTCTTGTATGAGCTAATTCTCCCTTCCAGATTGTTTCAGGATTCACTAGTGGCGTTTCTATGTATAATTTAAAAACCATTTTGTCGGGATGTGGATAAAACTGTTTATCGTCTGTGCCATATTAAAAAGTCAATTAAGAGCTTTGATTACTGCAAGCTCTTTTCATGTGGCCAGCTTCGCCTAACATTGTAAAATAAATAAATTAAAAATGAAAGAAAAAAAAAAAAAAATTATATTTACCCAAACTTCAGTCAGCACCAGTTTTTGCCAAAAGCAAAAATGTCTGCTATGGAAACTCCACTAATTCTTCCACTTTTCTGTATCTTTTGCCTCTGTCCTGAGTTAAAACTTGTTTTTTTTTTAGTCGACTTGGCTCGGGTTCCTCGTGAAACTTCACGATCCCTGTTGATTGTCCAACAGGTGGAGGAAGCAATGCTACTTAATGAAATAACATGTAATTTATTCTATACTTCTGACCAGAGTGCAGTGGGGGTGACGGAGTCCAAGGTAAGAATCTATAGACCAAACAAACCGAATTCATCAAACGCTTCTCAAATCTCACCTGCTACCCTTTTTGGACACAGAGGGAAAAAAAAAACAAAACAAAAGTGAAAATCTTTTAATAATGTTGACAAATGTCCGTAGTCTGCTAGCTAAAAGGAAAACTTAGGGTCTGTAACAGTGAGGACTCTTACGAGGTCACAGCACTGACTCGTTTGGAGAACCGTGAATGGCAGGCGAGTGAGCTGTAAGCAGCGACCAAACCCTCGCCTGTCGAAAGCCTGGGCTCCTGTCTTTCACGCTCTCTCTCTCTCGTTTCTTCTGGTCAGAAGGAAGTCAGTCCTTAGAGAGGCCCATTTCCTACCTCCTGAGTGCGATGTCTGTGATTGGTCATAGGCCAAGACATCGCCTTAGGCGGAGAACGTTTTTGTGGCCCTTCTCAATTTTACCACATGAAAACATTTTAACCAATTTGCAGTTTGCCAGAATTCTGCTTTCAAAGTTCCACCTGCCCTCTTTCCGTTTTCCTTGATCCTCACAGTGGACTTTGCGCACTGTCTTAATGACGCGTGGATATGCTTGGTAACGCCTCTCACGTGGAGCAGACGGAGTGTGAACTGTATGACGCCATCGTCTTGGTATCTGCCCTTCCTCCGTCACCCCAGCACGTGCTGAGAGCCTCCTCCCTCTCGTTGCAGCCCGAGGACATTGGCCAGGCGCCCGTCCTCAATGCGTCCGAAGGAAGCAAAGTGGACATAGAAGCCTTCAGTCAATTTACAAAAATTATAACCCCAGCCATCACCAGAGTGGTGGACTTTGCCAAAAAGCTCCCAATGTTCTGTGAGGTAAGAAGGCTCCTTTGACCCCCTTTTCTCAGTAAGATCGGCAAGCAGGCTGGTACCAGACTGGGGTGCATGACGAGGTGCCATCAAAGATCTGGGAGCCTTAACCAAAGCTGAAGATTGGTCGCTGGCAACCAACTCATGTTAGAAAAGATAGTGTTTTGATAGGCGTGTACTTAAACGATCAGTGGTGATCTTCCACCCTGAAGTCAGTAAATGGGGTGGATCTTGATGAGTTTTTCAACACCGGTGATGGGTTATCTGGACAGAAGGGGCGCCGAGAGACGGGGGCCGCGTAAACGGGGCACTGACTCCACCGTCCTGCATCACAGCTGCCTTGTGAAGACCAGATCATCCTACTAAAGGGCTGCTGCATGGAGATCATGTCGCTGCGGGCTGCCGTACGCTACGACCCTGAGAGCGAGACGCTCACGCTCAATGGCGAGATGGCCGTGACCCGTGGCCAGCTGAAGAACGGCGGGCTTGGGGTCGTGTCGGACGCCATCTTCGACCTGGGCATGTCCCTGTCCTCCTTTAGCCTGGACGACTCAGAGGTGGCTCTGCTTCAGGCTGTCATCCTCCTCTCCTCTGGTGAGGCACTCAAAGATACAGCGTTACAACACAGTATTACACTCACTGCATGTAAACATTGATTTTTCAGATCTGAGTTAACTTGCCTTCTTGAATCTTTCGAACAAAGAAACAAAAAAAAAGTGAAATAAAATATACACAGGGATGGAAATAACTGGCACGCAAGTACGCATTCACCTTTAAAAGCGACACGTGTGCCAATCGATTGTCGTAACAGTGAAAATGGGTCTTTTAGGTGCACTTGCACTGATATGGCAAGAAATTATCATGCATTTTTAACCTTCATATGCTAAATTCATACTTTATTTCTGGTATAAAGGTTAAAATGCATGGTAATTTCTTGTCATAACAACACAAACGCAGATACAATACATACGCACTGGCACTATTGCAACAATCGATTGCTGCAGGTGCTGCTTTTAAAGGTGGATGTGTACTTCTGTACCAGTTACATGAATCCCAGCTTATACATTTGCGTATCGTAAATCACCCATGATTGTATTTAACAAAAGTTTTGGATGTTATTAGTATAATATTTATATCAATATATATCAGTCCATATTTCCACACATTTATCCCACTATTTCACTGTAGGAATTTCATCAGTAATATTCTTTCTGGTGACTTCGTCCACCAGAATTCAAATTAAAAGTCTATCCTTAGCCGACGCCCCTAACCGCTGTGCACCGACCCCAGATCGCCCGGGTCTGACGAGCGTGGAAAGGATCGAGCGATGCCAAGAGGAGTTCCTGCTCGCCTTCGAGCACTACATCAACTATCGCAAACACAAGGTGGCGCACTTCTGGCCGAAGCTGCTGATGAAGGTGACGGACCTGCGCATGATTGGGGCGTGCCACGCCAGCCGCTTCCTGCACATGAAGGTGGAGTGTCCCACGGAACTGTTCCCCCCGCTTTTCCTGGAGGTGTTCGAGGACTGAAGGGACATGCCGAACTCCCTTAGCACTACTGAGTGTCATTTCATTCCATACCTTAGACGTAGCTTTGGCCTAGTTTTTGACGGAACCATTCCTGTGATGCGGGTACATGTGAATAGCCTCTTTTTTTTTTGTTTGTTTGTTTTTTGTATATTTCTTTTGAGTTAAAATTTTGTTTTCATTGTTTTTTTTTTCGTGTGATTTAGTTTTTCATAGTAATTGTTTTTCTCCGTCTACGCTTGGTCACACAAACCACATGACTTGTAGCGTACTGTATAATGCAAACCTCTTTCTCCTTTTTGACTTAAGCCTGGACAGTACTGTTTAATAAGTCAGAAGCAGAAATCAGTTTACCTATGCTCCCACACTTGTGGACTCTTACGCAGGAAAAATAACAAAAAATCAAAAAAACAAAACAAAACAAAACAAACAAAAAAAAAAAACATTCGATCATTGCTTTCAGAGGAGGTATTCCATCTAATGAGCCCGCGAACTTTAGTTATATATTAGATGTATTGCTGACTGAAGAGAGTGACTCAGTGTTGATACTCTGTGTTTGCGGCAACTACAACACACGTGCTCTGGTGGCACAACTACGTATGCAGAGGAGAGGCCTTGTTCCCTCCTCAGCATCAAAGCCGCTCGTCTTACGCTCCACTGACATCCGTCGCCCAGTGTCCAGTGTGGGCTGGTGGTGACACTGCAAGGGGAGCAGGTGCAGCCGTTTCAGTCACTCTCCTGTTGAAATTTGCCTCTAATTTGGTGCCAAAATCACACATCGTGCATCAGGCCGCTCCGCTCACCCGCCTGGAAGTCCACGGCGACTCGTTCGCCGGCGCAATGGCGAGCCGCACCGCGGATACGGCTCCGCCTCCTTCTGCATCACGCGATTTAAGAGGCCCTCTTTTTATCCCCCCCCCCCCCCGTTTGCCTTGGCGGGGGCAACCCCCTGATGGTGCCGCAGTGTCACTCCTGGTTCATGGGAACTCCGTGTGTCATGTTCCGCGTACACGTGAACTGTTCTGTGTCTGCCAGCTGAAGTGAAACTCGCCGCTGAGATGGGTGGCTATCTGAGAGGATGCCAAGAAGCACCTTCGTGTCCCAAACAGGGAGTATTATATGGGATACTTTGCATATTATAATGTAAAGCATCGGTGGACAGCCAATGGGAAGCACTGAGACATAGAGAATGACCATAGCACTACTTAAAAGCAAATGTGATTGGGCCAGCCGGCAAGGTACAGTGAAATAAGCTGATTTTGATTGTTAAAGCTTTTGTATTACTTTGTCTCTCTCTTTGTGGGTTTCCTTTGGAAAACGAAGGTTTTGCTTGTGTCTTTTACTAAGAATTACACTGCAGGAGAGGTACACTGCTATTATAGTGCTATGTAACATTCACAAAAAGACAACCTCGTCTGAAACAAAATGTTATTATATAAGCTTCTAATTACTCTTCAAAGCAGCTTTAGTCTGTAAAGTGATACCTTTTTATAAGCAATAGATCTATGGCAGTGTTCTAATGACTGGGGCGAAACTGCATCAACTCAAGGTAATGCACAGACAATCAGTGAGTGAATCGAGCTCCCACATCTGACACACGCGTGAGCATGGGGGGGGGGGGGGGAGAAGCGTGCTGCAAAATGTGAGAATATCTCGAATCGTTAAATCAAGGAATGTTATATATTCTAGCTATTTTTTACGAATGCACCGTACTGGGAAGGAGACTGTACAACAGTAGGCATCCATTACTCACCGAGACACATAAACAAAATACTATTTTACAGCGAAAAAGGTTGTATATTTTCAGACTGCAGATATTTTTTACAGATATTATATGCATAAAATAAATATTTGCTGTTTTAAAAACAGGGCAATCGACATTTTCTCATATTTATAGCGAGAGCAGTATACTGTTGAAACATACTCATATAAGATTGATACATAATTATCAATACAAGCTGTTTCAGTGTTAATCTGATCATTCCAATAGGGAGGCTTGAAACAGAGATCAGAGCTGATCTGTTGTAAGACACAGTTCCACTCCCCTGGAAGGCCGCACCTTCTCATTCTATTGAAAAAACATCCATCCATCCATTCATCCAGGTGTAAACCTTTCAGAAGCCAATGCCATAGAAGATCATCACTCTAGCCCAGACATCCACCATAGGGAAAAAAAAAATCATAGCACAGAATTTTTCAGCTTAAATCTTCATTTCACATAAAAGGAGACAGAGTTGCGCTGAACACGTCACTAGCTGTGCTGCCTGTCCCTATGCATTTTTGGTCATGGGATGCGTTCGTAAAACTGGCAAAATGGTTGCTTTGTTCCAGTTTGTGTTGCACGGAGCTGTCGATTGGCAGCATGGTCAGGAGAAACTGAAAAAAGTAAGATTTATTTGGTATTCTGGTTGCGATTATTTGTATTAAAGTATTAACGGGATGATGATGATGATGATGATGATCTTGTTTGCACTTAATGTGAATTGGCTCTGATAATAAAGACAGCTTGGAGAACTCCCTAGAATTTCACATGGATTCGTCTCTAAATGTTGTTATTTGAAGGGCAATTCCAGCATTACGGATGTGACATTTAGACTGATAACAGTGAGCAGAATGTGCACAAGCTTAGTATCAATGAGTCAATTTGCATATATTTTCATGTAACCTCTTGGGTTAAATAAATCCTCAAAATTCATATATTCATTTACATGTTAGAAAAACATAGCATTTTATCAGCGTTATGGATGTGACAAAAGGACAGGCTTTTATGTGAAACTACAGATGTTCTATAAACTGTGAATTTTACAGACAATTGCAGGAAGCAAAATATGTGTAACATGACTTGAATGAACACAAAAAGTAAAGATTTTAAAATAATTGTTGTTTTTGGGGGGGTAAAAAATAAGGAAAAACTGGCATTATGGATGTGACATTTTTACGTTATGGATGTGATATTTTTACGTTATGGATGTGACATTTTTACACTATGGATGTGACCAGCCCTCCACAGACTATAGAAATCATATGCTTGCATGGTTCATTTTTATATGAAAGAATTGAAAGAGTAATTAGAGTAATAAAAGAGTAATAAAACCAACAATGAATTGTGAAATTTAGACATAAGTGGACATTTTAAAAGCAGTCCTGTTTCTGTGATCACTTTATTTTTCTATGGTAAGGCTGATATTTGCATGGAATTGCCCCAAAATTATTATTATTTTTTTTAATATACGTGTGCGTTATATATCACTTTAAGTGTAACTTTATAGTTTCCGTAATGAATAAAAATAACTGATAGTAATCATGACAGCAGCATAAAAGCAGGACAGGAAGGTCAGTCTGTGGACTGTGGGAGTTGGGGGGAGCAGATAATCTCTTTTGAAAAGACCACATGCTGGGAAGGAGAGGACTGTACAGTGTAACACTCATCCCGTAAAAACCACTCCAGATAACTGAAAACCTATCGTGCCGCAATGACTTATGAGCTGTGGATGTCAGAGTGACACCTGATTTTTTGGGCGTGGTCAATAGTAACTGGACATGGCAAAGACCACGCTCCGCGCAAAACCCACGACTCAAGATTTACAGCGATGTTCAACGATGGATTCTCTATTTTCTCTCATGGCAAGTGAAAGTTATGGTAAAGTAATTAAAATTAATTTACAAAGTACTAAACTGTAGAAAGGACGTAATGAGATAAAATCAGATTCAATGGTTAAAAGGCCAGTTTTTTAATATGAAGCACAAATATAATGATGTAGCAGGTATCAATATTTAATGTAAACACACTATATCACAATGTTTTAAAAGTTACAGATATATTACCTGAATTAAGATTTATAAAATATTACGAGGTTATAACACATCTGGTGCCCATAAACGAAGCTTTGAAATACAGTACTGGCATCGAACAGATACCAGTCTTGAATATACACAATGATTAATGCCATTTGGCACATTCTCAGGGAATTGCCCCACTCTGAAAAGTTCAGAAATTGTATGTCTCTCTCTTCACCGAGCTTATCCCATCGAAGTACCACAGCTTTGCTGGACATCACAAATAACAAACCATCTCGAAGCCTGTCAGCTAAATGGGCTTATCTACAGTCCTGGGCATATTTTGCTTCACTGGAGTGCTTGAAATTGCTTACAGTGTTTTTTTTTTTTAAACTAGAATGCACCAGTTCCATACTCATAAACATACATTTATAATTCTAATATCTTGTTAGCTTTGATCAGCTGAACGACGTTTCATATTATCAGGGATAAATGACCAAAACACATCACACCACAGGCATAATTTAGCAGAGCTGGATAGTTCAGGTTCAGAAAGTACAAATCCAAGCAGTTGAGTATAGAAAGTCACATTCACAGAGTACTCAACAAGTTGGTTGAAACAGAATCTTGGTCTGAATTGAGAATCTGAAACTTCCATCGCTGCAATTTAGGTACATAAAACTAGTTTAAAATACTACAGCAGACTACCTTTTTGACATTTCTATATACTGCATTTTTTCCCCATCTGGTTATACTGAGGTATCTTGAAATCTTGACGGTAAGATTTCCCATATATTTTACCTACCATTATAGGCCGTACTCCTGGGACAGAAAATTCAGGTTTTTTGTACTTCTCATGCAATCACTCATTGTCAACAGGACGTCTTACCCGATGCCTGAAAACTCAAATAAAAATACACTTTAAGATGTTAAAAAAAAAAAAAAAACGTTTAAATTAAGTATTTATCTAGCAGCTATTAATCGTTAGTATTTGCAGGGACAGCATATTTCGTAAGAGTGTTTAAACAAGAAAAAATGCCAACATGCAATACCGGTGTTCTGTCGAAATGAGCTACTTCGTCGAATTATCCTACCGTAGTGCTAATCGATAGCCCTAACCCTAACTCTAACCCTAACCCTAAACCCCCTAAAATCCTTACCCTAACCCTAACCCAAACTCCTAAAACCCAACCCTAATCCCAAAACGGTGGAACTGCACATGCGCTAAAAAGCTCAATAGTACGTCTCGATGGGTAGTTCATCTCGTCAGAACACCTGGCCTAGCCGATGGCAGGCGCCCTCAGGTGGATTGAGCGACCCTGGACCCGGAGCACCGACATAGATCAAGATGATGGCTAGACTTCTTACCCACCGGTGAAAACCGCAAATACTAGCCAGTTACATACCGAGTCCGGAGGATCCTGACATTGTTTTTAAGCATAATATACAACGGTTACACTATGAGACTACAATACCTGGTAAACTAAGCAGAAACTGTACTTACCTAACTAGCTAATCTAAGGAAACAAATAGACCTAAGAGCATTCACCGTGCACTGCTGTAAAAAATGGGATTTTTATGTGCTGCAAGCAATTTCAGCAGCTAATAAACGTAAATGAAGGCACAATTTACCGGGAGCAGCCAAAAATGTCTTTTGCGCTAAAACCAATCGATTAATTTGTTGATTAATTGTCACGTGACCCTTTGCCTTTAGGCCTGCTCGTGCATGTGGTGTGTGACTATAGGATCCTACTGTGCAGTACTGGCATTGGTACTGGGTCCGATACGGTACTCACGCACTCGTACTCTTCCTCGTAACAATGTGCCAAAACCAAGGACCTTCTAGCCGATACCACGTGATTGATGACGTATCAGTATTATCGTTGACGAGAAAAATATACGGGACCGCAAAATGTCTGCGGAGTGGAAGTACTTCAAATCTGACGAAAGAATCCAAAGCACAGCGGACTGCAGACTCTGCTCTGCTAAAATGCCAGGTAAGTGTACGAAACGGTTTCATACAAGATGAGTGATCTAAACTACAAAACGTAGGTAAGTTACCACCGGAAACAACCGTCGAGCAAACGTACAAGCACGGAGAGATAAGATATCAAACGATAACCCTCGCGCAGTCAAAAAAACAGACACTCGTAGTGTATTTTACAGAAAAATCTACAGTATATGCGTATGTAAAATGTGATACAGAAACGCGTGCTATATACAACATATAAATGTGTTAAAATGTATATTACCACACAGAAGTGCGTATCCACTGAAACTTGGAATGAAGCACGTAATTTGCTTTCCCAGCAGAACTCCGTATAACATATCATAAACATACTATTAAGGAATTAGCGGGGCTGGCTGTACTTGACATCAGACTGCAGTAAAAGTCTGTCTTCTGTGTGGATAACTACTACTGCCAGCAGTCCTCCACGTACAGGACAGCATCTGGATCTGCTGATGCAATACTACGGAGCCAATGACACGAAACTTTCAAAAATGGCGAATAAGTAATGATCTTTCATTACTGCTAATCTTTCAAAGCCCTGACAACATATACAGACCTATAATTAATGCTGAGTATGCTAAATTGATGTTTGAGAACTGGCTCTTTGCTGTTGTCAAGTTTGGCTAATGTGCTGACACAATGAATCTAGCCTTTAAAATTGCAATGAGTCTGCCAGAAAACTCCATAAATAAACAGTAAAATAAGGTTTAAAATAGAGATGTCTAGGTGTGTGTGGGCCCTCATAGGTGTGTAAATATTTCCATGTCTGAGGTAGTTTACGCTTCTTTTGCACCATCACAGGGCCGAGGTTGTCAGGGTGTTCTGAGATGAGTGAAAACTGCACATATGCCGTTGCTGTCCAACCCGGATCCAAGACTGTACTCTGACGCATCAGACTGAACTGCATGATGGGAGATCAGCTCCCAGGTGCCAGCCTACCCTTTGTGTCTAGGCTGCCATTGGTCTAGGATCCTTCACTGTCAAAATGCTGCTGGTCTTGGGTGAAGAAATCATTTGCAGTTCATTTTCAGCTCTGCTGCAGTGGATTGGATTGTCATAGTCTGAAGTCCACGTTCCCCGACCGGCCCGGGATCTTCTTTCCAGCCATTCACAATAACGGCAAAGGCCTGGTGTTTCCCACTGGATGTTATCAGGCTGTTCCAGCCCACTTTCTCACTTGCAGTGGGGCAGAACCAGCATTTTCATCACAGGATGTTTCAATATGGGACATTTCAGTGGAGCTGCTCCTAGTGGACAGACTTCTTGAGTTTAAGCCAAATCTCCCTGCAACACATTACAGCTCCTTTCCCCTCACATCACCGTAAATAACATTCATTTGCCCCAGAGACGTGGCTTTTCCTCTTCACTTCCGTTGGTGATGGCTGGGTCATTTCAACATACAAATTCATATGAGCATGACAGACTAATGGGTAGAACAGAAGAGCTATGCACATTTTATTTTCTGTGCAGCAAACCTGGGGCAACAAAAGTCTTTTCTGTTTACTGACGTTTGCTGGGGAGAAGCACTAGCTGATCGCGTCTCCCACAGATACACTGCGCTGCTTCCTTTTGCTCTGTGTCGCTCCCAACAGGTGCACTGACCATGGAGAGGGTTAAAGTCCTCAATATCAGGAAAGAGGACATGCAAAAAAAAAAAAAGAAATGAATTAAGGAAACAGGAAGCAGGGAGTGTGGTGTTAAGAAGCAGAAGGTTATGGATTTTGATTGAGATGTTTCGTGGATCTCCGAGCAGGGAGCCCAAACCAGTAGCGTGTCCTGGAACATCCAGATCTCCATTCATACACCAGTGTGGTTGACTGGATCTGTGTGCGTCTGAAGAGATACTCCAGAATCTCTTTGAAAAATGACATAATGCAAAATAATTGCCTTTTTTTTCTAGACTTAAATTTAAGACCTTGCAGCATAACACTTTATAAGGCATTTTCTCCACTAGATATATTAATTGATTACAGTACATTTTACTCCACAATCAAATGAATTTAACCATTTTAATGTTTTAATTTTGCTTCTGTTACTTACATATCCCACTCTACCACAAACACAAGTTATAACCAGCATATCAGTAGATAATAGGGGACAGTAAAATTAGATGTTTAAAATGTATATGGAATGCAGGGAGGAAACGCGCGGTGTGTCCACGAACCATGAACGCCCCTTTAGGGTTGCTTTTTACTGAATATATGTATAAGCAAACTTAGGTAGGAACCACTGAAAACGGAATTTTTGGCCTCAAGAACAGTTCAGCAGCTCAGTGTAAATTGGTCTTCTGTTCTGCAAGAAAATTGTGAACGTTATCCCCCCCCCTCTAAAAATTCTTTTTAAACCGAACGACTCAGGGCAGACGAACGCTGCCATCTGCTGGTAAGAAAAAAACGACTTACTAGTCATTGTGCCAAACCTTTAACGGTTTCTACCATCAAACCTAAATGTGCTAACACGTCAAAGAGTGCTGCCAGTTTAACATTTGATGTTAAATGTTTCAGTCTTTTTAATAGTATGTTTAAACAGCACTTACATTGAGACAGGTACTTCTCGTCCAAATCGTTTGTGTAAATCTTAAGCTGTTCGTGCCCTTGAAATTAATATATTAAATATATAACGTATTAAAAGTAAAATGCAACCCCCCCGAAGTGTGCCTTACAAGCCTTAGAACAGGCAGCCGTCTCCGGAAAATATTCACTTTTATACGGATGGCCGGGAGGAGGGGGGGGGAAGAGTTTAAAAGCCAATTTTTAACTTGGTGAGAACAAACGGTGCTTGTGAAGTAACATAGAACAGCGCTTGTAAAATTGCTCTCCCGCTGGCTGCGCATTAAGACGGTGAGGATCCAGTTCGCAAGCATTTTTTGTTGTGTTATTTCACCGTTAGACGGTGCGACATAGAACAGTCTGTGCTGTGTCATGACCAATTCATTTAATTTAGTCAGATGGGGAAACGCCACTTTGCCCTGCAAATGGCCGTGTTTTGATCCGCTCTGTCTGGGTTTCGGCTGTAATAAATTAAATTACCCAAAGGTGGCACATGTTCAACCATGCGAGTGTATTAAATGTGAGTATATTAGATGCATAACAGAATTTTACTCCTTAAAATGTGAGTACATAATACACACTTGTGAATAAAGTTTCCCAGCATATGATTCAGTATATATGTTTATTAATATGCATATATTTATATATTTATATATATATATCTATATAAATCTAAGTATATGCTTTCACAAAAAACTAAGACCACAGTTTAGCAATTTACATATTACATGAACAGAAAAATAACGGCACAGCGCGAAGTGCTCCCTCTGCTGGGGGGAGGTGAGAAGAACAGAACACATGCGGGTCCGTCAACTACGCCCCGACTCCCCGCCATCCACCCACCGCTTCCTTCCCTTCGTTCATTTCCTTGCAATCGCTTGCTTTGTATCGTCTGAACGATTCAGACATTGATTATGTTACAGTAGGTTCAAAGATAGACATATCATCTGGGTGTCTGGCGAGCGGGGCTGTCACTACACTCCATATCAGGGCTGGTCTTTGAAACTGCTATGCAGCATTTACACTCCTGCTCCTCCTCCCCTGACCCCTTTTGATCTGTCCCTTTATCCTCTGTTTGCTGTGCTGTTGGTCACAGATTGGCAGATTGTAAAAGCGTTATCTTTACATTCATTGTAGTGGAAATGATACCGCCATTCTTGTGCTGACCACAAGGGGGCAGTCACATGTATCCATCCCATTCTGCTCTCTGGCATGTTCCCATGTTGTTTTAGCACCCCCAAGCAAAGGGGAATGCGAGAAATTAAGCTGAGTTAGGCTTTGTGTAGAATTGTTTTATACAGTCAAACCTGAAAGCAGTCCAGCGATTTCAGAAATCGGCACCATATTTGGTGGCGGGCGGCGTTAATGCGGCAAGGGGACGGCTCTCAGCCCCGACTGGGCGGATGCCGATTCACCGAAGTCGCACAATGACAATCCGAACGTTTTTTTCACTGCTTTCAAAATACCCCACGTTACAATTATATTGTTATCATACGCACACAACTGCACCATTAGCTACAACTGAAATATAGAGTGCCTTTTTCTTTAAATAAGTTTGAGGGAGAAGGAGGAGGATTAAAAATTAAAATTAAGGAACTGATTAAACATCAAAAAGGACCGACTCCTCCCCCAGCAACCAAGGAGGTGCCGACACCAACCAATCACAAACAGCCATGCATTAGCAGCAATTCCACATTCTAAACATGGTTGGGATCCCCCCTTTTTTTTTTTGAGCACGGACTCAGAGAGGACTGAGACCTCGGCATCAGACAGAGGTTCCTTATCATGCAGCAGCCGCGTCACTAAATACCCACTGCCTTCGGCCAAACGCGGGTCCTTTGCGATACGCCGAACAGAAATAACAGTCCTATCAAAAAAAAAAAAAAGACCCCATGACGACAGTAACGACAAAAGACAGAACAGGTCATATATTGCACTAACGATGCAATAATACTATGTCTCAACGATATAAAAGGTGCTTCCAAAACGCCCGCACCCACGCACACACAGACGCAGCGTGTGAATGTGTGTGTGCGCGTGTGTGTGTGCTTGTTCTACAAACACAGGCGTGTAAGCCTTACAGTACGATGATTTACGTTTCCCCGCCCCATGGTCCATTATGCCCACAATCTCGACTTGTGAAGGAAAGAGCACAAAGTCTGTGCAATCAAAAAAGAACGTTTTCAGGGGTGGGGAGTGGGACACAGGAGCCACGTGGCCCGTGACCTCAGGGGTGGACCTTGAAGGCCAGGAGTTGCTCAGAGTGCATGTTGTTGAGGGAGCGGAGGTCGGGCAGCTTCAGCAGAAGCTTGGTGAAGGTCGCTGCCTCATTGGGGTGGTTCTTCAAGACCAGGCTCCTCAGAGCCCGAATCAGGGTCTCCTGCAAGGCCTCCACCGAGTTCACGTTCTCGATGCCCGAGCGGTCTGTGGGAGACAGACGGCAGAGGGCGCCTGTTATCACCGCAGAGCAAAACAGCCAATGACAAACAACCACAGAGGGCGGTAATGGCCAGGGGGCTCACCGGCAGACACCAGGACAACAGCAGTGAAGAGGCTCATCTCCTCCTCAGTGAGGTTCAAGGCCATCAGCTTCTGGCTGAAGTCAAACATGGAGTTGAGCAGGTCTCCGGCGCCCATACTGCGCAGCGCTTCCACGCTGTACTTCTTGCCGCTCAAGAACGTCACGGTGCGTTCTTTGGCGTCGAACAGCGACGCGAAGCGCACCACTAACACCTGTGAGGACGGCAGCGACGTGTGGGCTGAGGAATGAGGTACAGAGCGCAGGCAGGACGAGTACCACGCACGTCAAGTTATTAATGTTGTTCAAGCCTCTAACGGTGAACCCACCTCGAACGTGCCAGCCTTCAGCAGGCTGACCTGGTCGTGCTGGGACAGATCGCGGAAGCCGGGAATCCGCTTCGCAAACTCCACCACCTCCCGCACGGCCGGCGTGAAGCTCATGGAGAACTCCAACCAGATGCTGTGGCCAGACTTCCTCGGGTCAACGTAGGGCGACATGCTCATGGGGCACACCTTTGGGAGAGAGTGACGCGGCGGGGAGCCAATCAGAGGGATTGTTGTAAGGAAGACGACGGCCCTGTCGTAAATGCGAATCGGAAAACCCCGCCCACTCCCACCATGTGACCAGAGCCTCTTACCAAGTGCATCCTGTTTCCTCTATTCCACACTGGCCCACTGAAGCCGTCAGACATGGTCTCGTTGGCATTTTCTGCTCTGTTGGAAGGGCCGTGGGCGTAGACTGGACAGTGACCCACGGGGGGGTTGCTGGGCTGCCCTACTGGGCAGTAGTTGAGCAAGGCGTAGCCCCCGTTGGACCTCTGGGTGCCATGAGGCAGGTAGCTGCCAGAGATGCTGGTGTGGTTGGCATGGAGGCTCTGAGCTTCCGGCTTCCCCCCTGTACCACCACCATCGCCATTGGGTACCGCCGGCTTGGTGAAAGCCAGGGTGGGCGTGGACTGTGCAGGCGGGCTGGACCGATCCTGGTTGTACATGAAGGTCTCCTGATGTGCCCTCGTCACCGAGCCGATGACCTCCTCCTCGCCGCTGTCCGAGGCGGAGCTGAGAGAGGTATCCATGATGACCTGGGGCTCAGGCTCCGGGCCAGGCTCTTGCGGACTGGAGCGCGGTGAAGACACGGGCGAGCAGGAGGAAGGAGAGGGGCTGGGGTCCTCTGGGGTCATTTCGGGACAGGGCGGGGCCTGGCTCCCAAGGGGCGGGGTCTGGTTGCCATGGAGCTGGCCGTGCATCGGGTTGCTGTTCATCATGTTGTTCATGGCACTCTGCATCTCCAGCAGCATGCGCTGCTTCTCTCGCTTGGGGATGCGGCCGAAACGAACAGCTGAGGTGGAGAGAGCAAGGGAAAAAAGAACAGACTGTTTAACAGCGCTGCTTGGCTCTGCTGTGTCCATCTTTTATTGATAAATAGGCAGGCAAATAAACTTTATGATTTCCCAGGGGTAAGATGAAGTGCAAACACTGGCACCATCGAACAAATCAAACATCAATTACGAGAAAGAAGGGATGATGGCGGGAAAAACAGGAAATGAGAGAGGTGTAAAAAAGGGAGCCGCCCACCGTCGCGGGACATGCCGACCAGCAGACACTTTTTGAAGCGGCATTGCTGACACCGGTTCCGGTTGATCCGCATGATGGGGCAGCTTTCGTTCTTAAGGCACTTCTTGTACTGGATGTTCTGCTGGATGCTCCTTCGGAAGAAGCCCTGTGGGGGAGGAGGGGCTTCATCAGGCACGTGACTCCAGGTACACAAGTAGGCCATGGGGAGGGATGGGGGAGGGGTGAGTCTGGATAAACTCCACTGCTTTGCAGGGGGGGGGGGAGTTTTCCTAGGCTGAACTGGAGCATGCGGCACCATGCGGGCGACATCTTGGAATGACCCAGATCGAACAGAAATCCCTGGAACGGCGAGATGGCATTAAAACTGATGGGAAGCATCTGGGCACTAATGCAGGAAACGGAATGCGATGCTAAACGATGGCAAACGAACTGGAATGTTATTAAATGCCATTGATACAGGCCTAAGAATGTTAAAAACTAATGGCTGGATAATTGGCTTATCGTGTCACTGAACCAACTTGACCTGCAAATTCTGAGTGCAGGCAGGATGCCGCAGCCTGGAACCATGTCTAATTTTGGGCTGTATCTGACATTCTTTTGCCCGAGGCAAGGACTCCAAGCAGGTCAGGGTGTTTCGGCTCAGTGGAGTAACTGTGCCTTGTAGTGCCTCGCTGGACACCAGCAGGTGAACTGACAGCCCTCGACTGCAGGGGGCGATGATGAGCGGCACAGTGTGATACACCTTGAACACACCACCGCTCTGATACGGGTCACAGCAAAACCAGCTAATGTCAGCAGAAGCCGAAGGGCATAGCTAACAATTCAGACCATAGATTTAAATCTGCAGAAATCAGTCGGGTATTAAAGAACAGTGTCTCAATATCAGACTGCAATATGGTCTGGTTTCCCAGCACTAGTTATGGTTGTGGTCATGGCACTGGTGGCTAAACTGGTTCTTTGGTCTCAAACTCCTAATCCATTTCAGTCCACTGACTTTGCGCAGCAGTCACGGTCGGTCATGGTCAGTCACGGTTGGTCACGGTCTTGGTCTCGGCCCTCATCCTCACCTTGCAGCCCTCGCAGGCGTGAACGCCGTAGTGAAAGCCTGAGGCCACGTCTCCGCACACCTTACAGAGCAGCACGAGCCCGTTGATCTCTGCAGCACAGGACACAGACAAGCATTAATCACGACTGCTGCCGTGACACGCCGTTCCCCACGACCTAAGTTAAAGGTGCAGGGCAGCAAAATCAACAAATGATCCCAATACTGCAGTGCGTGAAAATAACACACTATGAAACGCGCCACGTGACACCCCGACTCACTCGTGATGCCGCATTTGGCGGTGGAGGGGGTGCGTCCCGCCTTGGGGTTGCTGTGCACCCGCTGGGGGGCTTGGTTGGGGCCGGAGAGGGGGGTGTCCGCAGGCCTGGCCTGCCGCCAGCTGGGGAAGGCGTTGTGGGGGGGGGAGGAGGACTGGTAGCTGCCGTTGGAGCTGTCGCTGTGGCACGACTCGGGGCTGGAGGACGAGCTCGCGGAGCTGATGTACGCTATCACACCTCCTGCCGAGGAAACAGAGCGTCAGAGGGTCTCTGCTTCATAGCCTGATTAAGGGGACATGCAGAAACTATACTATGCATATAATATGCAGTAAAATATGAACAAAGTGATTTAAAAAAAAAAAATCCTATTAAAATTTTGTACATGTAACAAATAGGACAAATCCATGTAATGTTGATAGTACAATGTTCTCCTGATGGAATGCTGTTTCTCGCTATATAAACGAAGTCTCCAGACAGCAGGAAGGTTAACGCTTGCTAAGGTAGCCTACCCAGAATGCAGTGCGGCAGCACTCCTCCCAGTAAGTAAGAGTAGACCAGAAAGACCACTTGGATTTTTTTTCTTCTCGCCATTGGCTAACCTGGTTTCTTACTCCCCATTCTCGACAGTTAGATAACACTGTTACATAATGCCTGTTTTAAAAGGATGTAGGCGACCATAATGAAACACCATCTCAGCTTCTGACAGGGCGACAAAGGCCACTTTAAACATTTCTGAGGGTAAGACTACTGAAAATGGATTGGTTTTTTGGGGTGGATGGGTATTTTATAAAACTAGACATAAACAAGACAATCAGTGAGCCAAGAAAATGTACTTTTGCACTGCAACTGAATTCAAACTAAAACACAAAAAAATGGTCATATTGAGAAAACCATTCAAACAAAAAAAATTCTCTTTTGTCCTGAAAATGTTCAAAAATGTTCTCTTGTCCTGTTCAATGCCTATAAAATATTTCAAGTCGGAGTTCCCTTAATATAAATTTTTTTTTAAAATCTAATTTCTAAAATATAAAGTGTCACTATATTATAGCCCTCTAAATGAATCAAGGTTACCTAAATGGAAGAATTCCAAAAATCTCCACGCGCCGGTTTTACTGACCCATGCAAGTCGCTGTAAGGACACGTGCTGCTCGACAAACGTTATTTAATCGAGTAACGCGCTGATGATGCATTTATGTAACAGGAAATATTAACTCTGTGCCCTAACTTACCGCTCGCGTTAACATGGTTTAAAGACACGACAACAATACGTTCACTTCACCGGTTTATATAAAGTTGTATAAAGTATATACAAAGTTTAAAAGTTTAAAATATATGCATTATGACAAAGTTTGTCTGGAAAATATAATAAATATCACTACCCACTATCTGCAAATAAACCGGACACAAGACTTGTGTGCCTTGTGGTGTGTGGGGTTCTTACAAACAGATTAATAAAAGCTACCAATATTATAAATTTTTACCTTATATTATGTCCATGTTATGCGCGTGATCCACACTGTATTGTATGCACACTATCTGATTAAATGCATATAATAATGCTGCATACAAATGGCTATATGAACATTACGCGTGTAGGAGCGAGCGTCCTCTGACGGCAGATCTGGCACAGACAGCAGATTCCGAGCTGCCGAACACGCCCCCACGTGGAGCTGTCATGTCTCCTCCAGGACACGAGCGAGAAAGTAGGTCACCGCGCGCGCAGCCAGCGGCCGCCTCACGTGTATCCGCAGCCGGTGGCCGCGCCGTTCCACCGTGCCGAATTATGCAATGGTGACGTCACCGCCGCCCTCGGCCAATCAGCGGCGACGCACGGGGAGCGTAAACAGAGCCGCACATGGCTAGGCTGGCCGGTCCATGTGAGTAGAGGAACTGCATTGCCGTTCGAGCCAACTGCTCCTGTAATGTCAGCAGCCGTACTGGCACTCCTAACCCAGATATTTTTAAGGTTGACACTGACTGGGCAAAAACATTAATTTTTAAGACCCTGCACAAAAATGTTTTAAACGCGACGGCCAAACAAATTTAAAAAGGAGCATAAAACACATTAATTTCCTTATGTATAATTATTTAGCACAAAGCAAAATACAAGAACATCGTATCCACCAACACGTATCCGTAACGTCCAAATACAGTCAAGAATCCCCCGATTTTAACAAATCTGACAAACACCAGTACTTCAAATACAACGAAAGCTTGACAATTTCTTACCAGCTTTTGTCGATTCCATGTCCACCTTTAAAACTTTGCACGTTTAAAATGGGTGCCGTCTTGTTCGCCTTCACGAGCAATCGGGGAAGACGCCGATCGGAAACCCTGGAAGCGATAAAATGCCAGGAAAGTGGCTGGATAAGCGCCGGACTGACAACTACCGCCCGGTCACCCTGCTAGCCAGCCAACGTCGCAGGAGCGGACTAGCGCACCGTCTTTTGAATCGCTTTGTCGCCGGCGATGTCTGATTTACTGCAGTCCGGATTCTGTTATCCGCAAAAAAAAAAAAACAAATAACCGACAGTCGTAGTCGGGTGCAGTTTAGCTTATAGCCAACTCGTCTTAATGAATGGGTCGATCCCCTTTTAACTTGCCTATTCCGCTTTCCTTCCTTCCGCTGAGGCTTCTCGGAAATGATCGCTGTTTATTTCTGCCCTGAATACATGTATTTAAAATATATATAAATGGGCTTTCCCCCCCTCCCGCTGCGAAAACAACGATCACCGAGCTGTGTTGTGGCAACTCCTCTCTGTCATCAGCTTGCTAGCACTGACTGTTCCGAGAAGTATGTTCACGGGCGACCATGTGACCCAGATGAGGGGCTCCTCCCTCGGCCCCGGCGCTGGAGTCGATGTAACCCACTGACACACTTTCGGAGTGCGGAAGAAACGGCGAAGATCGTCGAAGGGCACCTTCCAGCACCGACCTCTAGGAGACAGGGGAGGGGGGCACCCGACTGCTGGCGAAGCAGAAAATACACCCCGCTTAAGAAAACTGACACATTCCTCTGGCCGAAGAATTGGCATCTGTTCTTTACGGACAAAGCAATGTCTTTGTGCTAGCTTGCATCTTAAAGTTAGCTTATATCTTAATATGTGGCTTCAGACACCTTTTAAAAATGCACCCATGTATTTATTCATATGTGATTTAAGTGTATGCTTACGCATAACTCGGTTACGAATTCCGTGACGTCAGCTATTTAACATAGCAAGGACTGTGCAGAAGCAGTCTTTGCTCGATCCTATGTCCATAAACGTACCACAGGTGTGCGATGATGTCCTTATTTGAATCATGGGCATCGGTTTGTGCCTATACTAGTCCGCGTTGTTTAAGACAGATTGCTTTTAAGACTGATGAGAGCCGCAGTATATCCCAGGCAACGCAGGAACACGGGTCACAAGCCTGACATACACCTGGATGAAATACCAGTGCATCACGTTGCAGACGCTCGCGAACTCTCACACACTATGGGAATTTTATAAATGCCATTTGGCCTAATATGTAGCAACGGCGCTAACCACTGAACCACTTTCCCCCCTCCCCCTTTCGTAAATATGCGTAACAAATTAATATACGTCAAATCCTGTTGTTGATGCTTGAAATATACTGTGCGAGGAATTGTTTAGTTTTTTTTAATACATTTTTTTTTTTTTTTAAATACGTGTCCTAGTTTTTATTGTGATTTTTTTCTGCAACATTATGAAAGCCCATTTAAACGCTGAGAGCAAGACATTACATTTACGTTTCCCAGAGGCACTGTTGGATATTCTATTAGTAGGAACTTTAAAAGCCTTTTGAAACAAGCATAATGGTCTGAAACACTCTATTAGTGTGTCCACTTCAGACCTGAGTACTGGTGGCTAAAGGTTTAGAATAAAGAGATCGCCTTGAATCGATGGACTGCGTACTTCCATGCAAAAACTTTATCTTAGCACACAACGTAAATTTTACAAGACATTAAAGTTCAGGTCTCTGTAATTGTTAGAAAACTTTATAGTGCATTTTAAAATGAAAACCAGTTCAATTTCCAGTTCAGTTTTTAAAATGAATTCTCTCACAATAATATTATTATAACGATTCTCTCCCCAGTTAGAGTTTTTACTATACAATATGAGTGTTCAGTTTTGTCACTCCAAGGCCTTTCTTGGCTCTGCCCTGTTAGGAATGTATGAACATTTGAGCACAGGCTTCCCAAGAGGCTGCATCTATTTCTGCAGGGGTCCCCTTTTCTCTCACACTATTACTCTCACAATATTACTCTCACACTACTTCTCTCACTACCACTGGGTCTGTTTGCATTTTCTTCACTATCTGGTCACATCTACTGGGCGGCGAGGAGGCTTCAAATAAATACCAGAAATATTAACAGGACAACAAAAATGATTTGATTGTTTAAGTCAGTTCCTTAGAAGAATAATGTTAATGTTTACGTTCCGGGATTGTCAACCTGTCTATACATGTGTCAGGGGCAAAAGGTTTTGATTGAGAACAAAAAGCTATGTACCTTTTAAAATATCTTGTCTGTGGTAAACATTGTATTTTCATTAAAATGTCCATCAGAACTTGGCATGGTATTGACCCCTGGTTATGTTGCATTACGAGTGACATCCCATTTAGGGTGTACTCCTGCCTTATGCATCCCCCCCCCCCACCCCATGACCCTGTCCTGGATCTGTGGCTGGACGACAGATGGACAGTTGTATTAGAAAACCTATTGGGACACTTGAAATATAGTGGTCACTTAGTGCCCTTTTGTGGAATAGGAAGTGCCTGACTTCTGACCTACAGAGGGCTTGGTGTCTATAAATCACCGTTGATAAATGTGCTGAGAAGAAGCCAGGGTGCCTGTTGGGTGGGGCTTGGTGTCAATCTAAATATGGATGCCGCACAACATTCACGCTTCGTCCAGATGTCACGAAACAGGTTTGGAACTTGAACCACATCATGGTGTTTTTGGTTTGCCATTTCTGCGAGGGGTATTAGTCTTTAGACCTGAATGAACAATTTTGCATTGGTGTAGATTGTACAGGACGTTCCATCACCACCAACAAAGTCAACAGCTTTGAGGTGACGGTTCACTGTGACCCCAGTGCTACTTGGCACAAGCTCACAGACGCTTGGTTAATTCCTGAACCTCCATATCCAGGTTCTTCCTGGATTAGAAATTGTAAATATATATATTGTAAATATAAATATGCTCTTGGCTTTTTTGTCCTTATTTTTAAATCAGGTTCCTGTCTGATTCTGACTGAAATCCTGTCTGTTCTCAGATTTAGTTCAGGTGATGGTAAGTTGTATGTTTTCCCATTAGACAAAAAATCCATAATGGCTGCACCACAGGATCAGGGTCACCCATGTCTGGCCTCCGTCAAGATGGCTTTCCTGTATCCTTGTCCCAAAGTATCAGCGGGCAAATTACAATTACTGATGGTAATTCACTTTGACGAGGACCTTGTGCAAAATGCATATTGAAATTTTTTAAACGGGGGTTCAAGGGGCTGCTTTCGGTGGCATGTGCGCAGGTGCTGTCAGCTGAATAGCCTGTATACCACACAAACTTCTGGGCCAGGTGAAACGCTGCGGCAGTATAACTCATGTGGTTATATTAAGATATGTCAGGGAAGTCGCTAGAGGGGACAAGACATCTGTTCAGCCCTGGAAAATGTAAAAAAGGCAGCTGTGAAGAATAATGTTATCTAGCAAATGCGTCTGAATTTGACGCACCCGACGTATTAAAACCCAGGAACAGAATGTACGTCATTTGCAAGCATGTTGTGCAGAGCTTGTTATAGCCGTTATCACGGGGTTTTGAATGTCGGGAAACTAAACATGAAACAATATCTATTCTGCAATGGTTTGCAGAACTATCGCTGGAGGGCCTGAAGTATCTGCAGGTTTTTTTTTTCATTCCAAGAAAATGAAACCCCTGATTCAAACATTCCTCAGTTCTCACAAAGCTAGTAATTTATAGCAAGCCCGGAGACCAGCTGTGCTTTAGCCCCCTGAGAATACGGTCTCTCTATAGCCTTGATCCACAGCAACCGCCGAATGACCCGTGCAGGACAAAGGAATGGAAGACGCGTCACCTTTTCATGTCGAGCGTCACGGCATTTCCAGTGCGATCAGTAACACCGTGCAACCTGAAGGTTCCTTCAGCGTCCACGGAGAATTGCTAAGAATGACAGCCTCACAATTTGCGTGCTGTAATTTGACAGAAAACATACAACGCATTCCCATAATGAATGTAAAATTCCACCAATTTCTTTCCAAATCCACACACATCAATCGGGTTATTTGAAAATTAACTACATAATTAAATAAGCGTCGAGATTATGTCCTTTATCCGTGAAGGTATTTGGCAAGAGGTACATTTGTCGTCTAGGAACTAGTACTTAAAGTTTATCTAAAGCAAGTTGCAATTTTCACCTTTGTACAGAGCTTGATATTCTATTGGAGAAATTCTGGTTATCGGCTTATGTTGCTCAAGTGGCTTTAAGGCGAGGTCTGTCCCTTCAAGACCTTACCGCTTTGAACCCACTAGGCTGCTTTAACTACCATGATTTGACAAATACCTTTGCACAAAATACCTTTTTTTCAGTTGTGAATAAAGCCTGTTATGTTTGCTGCTGCGGGCTTCGGCTGCTCACTCAGCAATAAAAACCCCGCAGTCTTGAACCGGATTGTAATCTAACCAAGTCCACGCCGCGTCGGAGTTGCGGAGAGCGCGCTCACAAGGCGGCGCGCTCTCTTTGATCCAGCGACGGGAAGGACTTACTCTGCTGTCTCACTTTCAAAGGTAGGTCACACAGTAAGATGGCCCAAATATACAGTCCAATGCATTGTAAGTCAGCGTGCTGACCCGTTTTACTGGGAAATGCTCAGCAAGTACCTTTCTGGCTCAGTATATAAAGAAAAAAACTGCTTCTGTCCACTTCAACAGTGAGACTATTTTCTAAAAATTGTTCAGGTCTAATTTTAAATACTGTGGGACAGAACATAAGAAGAAATTTACAAACGAGAGGAGACCATTCGGCCCATCAAGTTCGTTTGGGGAGAATTAACATAGCTCAGAGTTGTTAAAATCTTATCTAGATCTGATTTAAAGGAACTCAAGGTTTTAGCTTGTACTATACTAAGAGGAAGACTATTCCATACTCTAACTACTGACTTCTAGTATTTAAACTAATATTGAAATAGCCATCCAGCATCCAGACCTGTTAGAATATAAGAACATTAGAATGTGGCATATTGGGAATAAAGTCATGGACAATAAGGTGCAAAACCGATCATATGTTAACATTGCTTAAATATAACTAAGTAATGCTTATGATGGCTGTTGTACACGCAATTAAAATCTGCTTGTTTAATTTCTGGCAGCACACAAAAAAAGCAGAAAATCAACAGTACTACATTACAGAAATTTACCTTTAATTTGGTTAAAGTCAATGTCAAATTCTGGAGCAAATTCCTTATTCCTCCACAGGGCAAAGTGAGCACAGGTGGTTTTCATGAATGATCGAAAGACAGACACAAAAACATTTCTGTCCAGAATCTGTGATAGTTCTGGACTGTGTCATGGCATTTCCCAGATCCTCCTTACCTGTATAATAATGCATCTGCACCCTTGGCTTCCCTGGAGAAGAGGCCCTGACTCGGTGATACTGGATGATTGTAGACTCTGGAGCACTAAGTGTGCTTTGTGTTCTCTGTGCATAAGGCTGCCTCTCGGTAAGGTTCACACTCCACTCCCCCGCTAATTCACACACAGCCGCTGCAATGGAAGGCCAGCCACCGCAAGCTGGCCTCACAGGCCTTTCCTTAATGGCAGGCCATGCTGCTGGAACACGCGCCTGTACTTTACAGCAGACCATCAAATGCATTTCCTGCTGCAATGATGCATCCACTACTGTAGCCTGAAATTTTGGCACCAAACAGATGACCTCATTACCCTTGTAGGTACATAGTGTTCCTACAACTTAAGGGGCGGAAATCTAATGGAACAAACGTTGGACCAGTTCTGGTGAAACCAAAGGAATTCCACGATTTTACACATCTGGATCCTTCTCAGTACCAAACACAGCCTACTGACAAGCCGTTGGATAAGGCAACAAAATCCCGATGCACTGGTGCTTGCGGCGCTTTTCCACTGCCAAGAAGAACTGAGCTGTTCTGCAAACTGTTTACCATTGTAAATTATGCAAGCTGACATAACCCCGCTTACTAGCAGGACTGAAAGCATGACCAAACAGAGCTGGCTGTCTCACCGCGTCTAATTGGTCAAAATAGGAACATAAGAAACTTACAAACGAGAGGAGGCCATTCGGCCCATCGAGCTCATTTGGGGAGAACTTAACTAATAGCTCAGTTGTTAAAATCTTATCTAGCTCTGATTCAAAGGAACGCAAGGTTTTAGCTTACGGTACAGGAAGACTATTCCATACTCTAAGTACACGCTGTGTAAAGAAGTGCTTTCTCAAACCCAGTTTACAACGTCCTCCCGCTAATTTGGTTGATGAGCATGCAGGCCTGTTATAATCTCATATACTTCTACCATATCCACCCTTAGCCTCCTTTGCTCGAGGCTGAACAGATTCAGCTCAGCTAACCTCTCCTCATAAGACATTCCTGTAAGACCATAAATCAATCTTGTAGCCCTACGTTGAACTCTTTGTAAGGCATCAGTGTCCTATTTAAGATACGGTGATCAAACCTGCACATAATATTCTAGGTGGGGTCTTACCAAGGAATCGTATCATCTTGGCATCACCTCCCTTGACTTAAACTCCACACACCTAGAGATGTAACCTAACATCAGATACCGGTGATCAGCATCGATATTCATGGATCATCCAAAGGAAAAAAAGAGCATATTATATTATTATTGGTAATATCACACATCGCAATGTATTGCTGCATTCCCAATAACTTGGTTGGAAATTTCCATCTACTTAAAGTCCAATAGAGCAGCTGAATGGAATGGATTCATAACGAAAGTTTACATGAGCAAATGCCAATTCCACTAGCGTTTGATGCCAGCACAAGAGCGATTCTCGCGGACAGTAAATAAGCGTCTTCAGTTTATGTCACTGTCGCTCTCAAAACCTGGCATTGGCTTTACCGAACTGACCCATCCGCAGTGGAGCATCGAAGGAAGCCGGAACCACGCCGTAACTAGGGGTATTACTTATCCAGAGAGGGAAACAGAAGCAGGGAAGGCAAAGGACCAGGGCAAACAAAGATTTTATTGGACTGAAAGCTCTGAACATGCAGATGCCCGTTAGCGGTAGCGGTGCAGCTGCAGGGTGTTGCGGCGCTTCCAGGCTGCCCTGCGCGACCCTCCGATGGTCAGATGGAACTTGTGGCCCTTGCCCAGGCCGCGGCTCTTCTTGCCCGCGGACGTCAGGCCGCGCATCTCTCTGTGCTTGTGCACCGGCTTGGTGATCCATTGGGTGTCGGGGTTGCGTCTGACAGCCTTGTGGAAGGGGTCGATGAGGATGACCTCAAAGAACTTGTATGTGGAATCTTCTCCCACCCAGTAGGAGTTCAGGACCCGCAGGGCGCCACAGTGACGACCGGCACGCTCCTAACCAATCAAACGCACAGGTCAGATTACCTGTACAATAAGCACTTTACATAATCACATACAGAAGGCTTGCTAGTCCCTGCCACCAATTGGGCCACCACCAAAGAGCAAAGAACTAGGAACTATGGCATCTACTGCGAGTAGAACCCATTTCATCCATGATTAGGAACCATAAACATTTACAATATTAAGCAGAAAACACTGATTCAAATCAGCGATATTCAGCTGAGACTCGGTTGGCCATGCGTCCCCCCCACAAATTCGGGGATTTCCCGAATCGATATTGTTGCGTTAAACTGAAGATTGATTAGAATCGGAGAATCGATATTTTTTACCCAGCCGTAGCGCTCACTGGTCCAAAGTTGGGATCGATGACTGAACAGTGATTAAGGAGCATAGTCAGTGTGGCTGGGATCACAACAGACTTAATATTGCCCGTATCACCCTATAAGACAAGGTGAATGACTGAGCTAGCTCACATTTTGGCTAAAACCTCATTTCCCCCATCACATGCCTGTCTCATAAGGGCCATGATTTCCCGCCCTCATTTCCAGCCAAACACGACAGACCAGTCCTTTCAGATGTGCTGAACCAGTGATGGACTTGGCTTTGGACACTGACCTCTGCGACGGACTGCAGGCTGCGGGCGAACTTCAGCTGGTTGACGCCGTGGTGCACGGGTTTCCCGTAAGTGGCGCCCTTGGGCACGGGGCGTTTGCGCCCCCCCCGGCGCACGCGCACACGGTAGATGACATAGCCTGTCAAAGGGCAAAGACAGAGGTTCGCGATCAGGAGCATTCTGGGTAATCTGAGGCTTATCTGGTGTGGAACCTTCAATGTAACTGCATTGCAGATTTGCCTATTTGTTGCCACATTTCAGCTTTACCGATACAGTTGTTAGGGTTAAATATTAAGACCTTCTGGACAGACTGCATTCAACAGAACATATATGGCTGCAGGTCTTAAAGTGAACATAAACAACCAGGACACAGAGGTAGCATGCCACAATGTTAAGCGGTCTAGCAGTTTTTTTCAAACCCAATGGGACATATCAGCTCATGGTCTATGTCAGGGCTATTCAAATCACAGTCCTCAAAGTCCAAGCCCTGCTGATTTTCCAGCCTTCCTTTACCTGTGAGCCAGGTGTGAAGCCTCTGACCAATCAGAATCAGTAATTAT
>JAODLC010000050.1:1580563-1597876 GCA_026781145.1 Hippopotamyrus pictus
GCTTAGCGGCTTCGGCACATTCCACCCCCCCCCCTCCGTGAGCACAATGCACGTGCACAAATGCATCGTTTGTGAGGAGTTATACTCTCGTTCATATGTAAAGTGAAAGCCCTTCCTTCGCTCGTTTCTCCGTCCACCAGCGTCGTAGGGTTATTCCAGAATAATGTACTGTAAAAGGCATGGAGAGAGAGGGAAAATGTCTCAAATCCCCAGGAGGTAGCAGACCCTTTGTGTCTTTTGCCCCCTTTGTTAATAGACCTGCTTAGCAGGCAGCGCTGGGTTTTATGCGGCCTAATTTGGACAACAAAAGCAGGCCGTGCCTGACTTTGCCGGGAGCATGAGGCGAGGCCGTGGGGCCGAGGCTTAAGAGGAGGGCTGAGCCGGGCTCCCCTCGCAGGACCGCGACCCCCATGTAGCTGCGGTGACCTCTGACCCCCGAGGGGAAGCGGCCAATGGCGACGGCCGTACGTCTCCGCCACTCCCGCCGGTTACCTGGCAACATACAATAGGAGGACACGTGCTGTGCGTTCTGGCCTAGGGGGGATTGCCATGGGAACAACAGGTCTGATGACAAGTTGCCGCATGGGCACAAGGTCATGTGACCCCCCCCCCCGACCAAATTTGACTCAAATTTGAACCGTTTGGTTTCGGTGACAAATGGAACAAAAGTCATGATGGCGTGCTGTTAAAGCCAGGTCGAACATAACTGACTGCTTGTCAGTCCAGAGAGATCTGAAAAAAATCTGCAAGAAGTAGGTGAGTTAACTAGTCCTTTTAGTTGGTCTTTAGTTGATATCAACTACCGACGAAAAACGTGCTGAACTAGTAATGGAGGACACATTTTGAAAAGCTCCCTGCTCTAGAGGAAGAAGCCCACCTGAATCCTACTCAGACCTCGAGCACCAGGCCAAAGGATGAAATATTTATTGTTCTACTGCTCTCCAGTAAGAGAAATCAAACCTCATAAACTGAGGTTTAGGTAGTCGGGTTGAGGGCTGCATCAACCACTTCCTGAGTTTGGTCACGTAAAGAGGTTTGTGCTGAGGCAAATGAGCCTGACATTACTCATACAGAGATTAACAGCAAGCCGCTTCACTGTTTAATGTGAAAGAAATTTACAGCTGTAGATCTGCTTTTCCTTCAAAAAGTGGGGCAGTCCATAAGGTTTAAGGTTTCTCAGTCTCTAATCCCCTTCTTGCATCGGTGTCATAGTCAAAAAGGACATAAAAGGCAAGGCCTGGAAGCAAGTTCAGCTGTATGTACAACAGATGTTGCGTAGGATCAGTGCAAAGGTGCTCACATGACGTGTCAGGTGCACCTTGAAATGTCATGTGACCACGCACAAACAGCACAATCTGACTTTGAAGAATATGCTGGTGTGATATTACTGAGTAGTTTATTTTCAAATTTACAAATGCAAAGTTGACGTTGACCTCCTCCATCTTTTATTATTAACCCTAACGATACCTCTCAGTTCGATGAATCATTCCTTTTCTACTGACATACACCTACAACCGATCAGCCATAACATTAAAAACACTGACAGGGGAAGTGAATAACATTGATTATCTCATTACAGTGGCACCTGTCAAAGATGCCATTATATATTAGACAAGGGAACAGGCAGTTCTTGAAGCTGATGTGTTGGGAGCAGGAGAAATGGACAAGCATAAGGATCTGAACGATTTTGACAAGGGGCAAACTGTGATGGCTAGACGACTGGGTCAGGGCATCTGCAAAGCAACAGGTCTTGTGGGATGTTCCTAGTATGCAGTGCTCAGCACCTGCCAGAAGTGGTCCAAGGAATGTCAACCCATGAGCTGGTGGCAAGGTCATGGGCGCCCCAGACTCACTGAAGGCTAGCCCATCTCACAGGGAGCTACTGTAGCACAAACTGATACAAAAGTCAATGTTAGCTGTGACAGAAAGGTGTCTCAACACACAGTGTTTTGCAGCTTGCTGCGTGTGCGATTGCGCAGCTGCAGATCGAGCAGAGTGCCCACGCTGAGCCCTGACCGCTGCCAAAAGTGCCTACAACGGGCACGTGAACATCAGAACTGGACCATAGAGCAATGGAAGAAGGTGGCCTGTTCTGATCAGTGACGTTTTCTGTTACATCATCTGAACGGCCGTGTACGTGTGCATCATTTACCTGGAGAGGAAATGGCACCAGGATGCACTATGGAAAGAAGGCAAGCTGGCAGAGGCAGAGTGATGCTCTGGGTGATGTTCTGCAGGGAAACCTTGGGTCCTGATATTCATGTACATGTTACTTTGACATCGACCTAAACATTATTGCAGACCAAACACGCCCCTTCATGGCAGTGGTACTCCCCGATGGCAGTGACCCCTTTCAGCAGGATAATGCACCCTGCCACACTGCAAAAACTGTCCAGGAGTGGTTTGAGGAACACGGAAAAGACTTCAAAATATTAACTCGGTCTCCAGTTTCTTCAGATCTCAAACTGATCAAGCATTTGTGGGATGTGCTGGACAAACAAGTCCAATCCATGGAGGCCCGATCTCACAATTTACAGGACTTAAACTGTTAATATTGAGCAGAGGTCTTAAAGAGTCCAAACCTCAATGGACCAGAGCTGTTTTGGTGACTCAGGGGGGACCTACATGATATTAGGCAAGTGCTCTTAATGTTACGGCTGATCAGTGTATGTGTCCGTACCGTAGCAGCCATACAGACCATGATGTCTCTCTTGGCTACGGTCTGCCACCCAAGGAGACCGTCTCATTTTAACTCTGATCACGGGAGCTTACAAGAGGCGACAGCAGATTCGACGGGGATCGATACCCGTTAAGTGCGACGGGCAGGACCGTTGGCCTTACTGATGGACGCATCATCACCACGCTCTGCTGCACTGACAGCGGGTTCCAGAGTATTATGATAACAATCCCACAGATGAAGAGCTCAATTATTGGAGTCCATCTCTAGACAGGCAGAGATGTGGGCCGTAGCAGAGAATGGAAATGGGATTATTATCAACTGTCAACTGTCGGATTCAATAACACTGACCCGAGACCCGACAGGCAGGCTCCTTTCTTCCTTTCTCTCTCGCTCTCTCTCTCTCCCTCTCTGGTTGTTTTCACCACAGAGCTCTTGGGCTGTGAGGAGAAAATGGCCTGTCTCCATCAGCCCCCCCACCCCAGCTTGGGGGAAGCACCGTTCTGGCAAACGCACACCTTCTGGATTACAAAGGTCTGCTTGGCGGCTCGAAATCCCTTTAAACTGGTCATTCAGACAGAATCTCAGGATGAATTGTTTTGGTTGCCCAATGGCATTACAGTGAGCCTTTCGGAGTGTGCAACGGGGAGAGCATGGTTTGAAGGATAACATCACGAGGATAGCCCTTTCTGCCCCCCCTCCCAGTGTCACCCTCTCGATTTCCATACATATTGACTGACCTTTCCTACAGGCAGCGGAGGTTCACGTGAAAAGCGGAAAGCTTCGGTTTATACAAGCCAATAAACCCGGATGCCTGTGGTATCTGCCCTTTAATCCGCCAAATTATGCATTTCTTCGAAAATCTGATAAGGTTACAGGAGGCTGAATTTCAGAAACAAAGGTTTGGTTTCTGCGGAAAAAAAAAACACCTTAATGAGTAAGTTCCATCGCTGGTTCCATTAGAATTTCCTGAAGTTTACTACAGAACAGAATTATCTCAGCGTGATCAACTGGGGTGATGATTGAAGAAAATGAGACTGAACAAGTTTTTTTGTTGTTTTTGTTAAAATGATTAAGAGTGAAATTAATTTAAAAACTGATGATGAAAAGAAAAATTACTACCAGGTGGCCAAAACTTTGCGATGACCTCACCTTTCCACCCACGCTTTTACATAAACTAAGATGCGTCACAATGGCTGGTTTACCTTCTTACCAGCTGTCTGTATAGGGGGAATTTTAAGTGGCGTTTAGCTTTAAGTTGCTATAAGCGGGACGAGCAGGTTTCACTCCTGTGTTTGTTCATATACAACTGATCTCAGTCCTGTAAATTGCTTTAGATGGTCTGGCCTCCCCACTGTGTCTGTTTGAGGTCAGCTGCTGTAAGTCAATCACCTCGGCACTGGCGAGCTGAGCCACGCTGCTGTTCATCCTCTCTCTTTGCCTGGGTCTCCCCGGCCTCCGGCACTAAGCTAGATGGCCGGTGGTCTCCCTTCTCGCCGTATGGGAGCCTGGAGGTCCCGCTCCAGGCAAGGGCAAGGCCTCTGCATCCGCCTGACACAGGGGGGAGGGGAAGGGTGCAGGAATCGGCAATCAGCCCCTGATCGGAGACGGAAATGCGCTCTCTCTCTCTCCCTCTCTCCCTCTCTCTCTCTCTCTCTCGGTGAAACACAGCACGCCATGACACGAAAGACATGCGGGTGAGAGAGAGAGAGCGATAGAGAGTGGGAGAGAGAAGTCTTTGAGGATGTAGGTCACAGAGTCAAATGCCCGCCTGGTTTCACTTAATTCCAACCTGCCCTTTTCATCTGCCCAGAGACAAATGTGCTCATCTGAGATGCCATTGGCTGAAACACCAAAAAAAAAAAAAAAAGTTACATACATCTGTCTTATCTCTACAATCAATAGAGTAATTAATGCGAAGCGTAGAGTACGGCACATCAAAACGCAGTACATGCGAACACCAAACACCCCGATCAAAAATACTTAATGCTCAAAAAAGAACTGCAGAAATTAATTAGTTCTAAGGCTCACTGAAGCCATTGTGTCACTCAGATCCAACTTCTGTTTTGAGATGGCAATATGTGTGTAATAAGATTAAGCATCTGGCAGACTGCAGATCCGTAAAGAAGCTTATTAGAGAAGTTACGCTGGATGAAAAAAATCAAGTATTATGCCTGGATGGGGTATTAATGCTGTTCCACGATAAAACCTCAGCGTGCGGCCGTAGGTGGTTGGTGATTTGAGTACCCACAATCCCCGGCGGCTGCTGAGCAGAGCTGTGCGGCACCATAAAACCCTTCAGAGTGGATAATTCTGTCAAGTCGCTCCCTTGCGCCCTTTAAATGACCCTGCAGCAGTAGGTCCTGTTTACGAGGCTGCATTACAGTGTATGCTGCTGTTGACATCCCATAATGCACCTCACCATAAGCACACATGCGCATGGAAGGGATCCACGTCTCACATAGGTGGATGTCTACAGGTTCATAAGTTTAGTTTTCTTGTTTGGGAGGAGGTTGATGTTGTGCCAGTGAGCAAATTATAAAACTCAGGAGAACACAGGACAGCCTGGACGGATGCTTAAATAAAAGCACTAAACAGTGGGGGGAAAAAAACCACTAAAATTAGGTTACCATTTGAACCTGAGGTCTCCAGTGTGCAGCCTACGCCCCCTCCCTCTGAGGAAGCAGCTAAGTCCTCTCCCATGCTCTGAACTGCATGAGAAAGATGCTGCTCACATTCTCAATTAGCTCTGTGTTCCCAGACAGCAGAGAAAGGAATGACGTCTCCGTCACTTAGGCCTTCCTCTCAATCGCAGACGAGTCCCAAGCAACTCTCCGCCAATCCACAATAAAACCACGATAGTAAACAGAAACTCCAACCTAATTTAATGAGATCCACCTCAGTTTCTATGTGCAGCACAATTAAAAAGCAGGCCTGCCACCGCCTCCCACCCAAGATGCCTTTTCCTCAAACCTCAGGAGCACCTGACGCTCCACCCGGCCAATCACAGCAGCCGGGCTAACGAAAACAAACAGATGTGTAATTACAGTCTAGCTGGGTCTGTGACGCATTCCTTAACATCACACTAATCGCTCTGGTATGTCTAAAATGTAAAGTAAAAAAAAAAGAGAACCACTCCTTTAATGAGTTTCTTTAAACATCCTGTAATATGTATGCCATAAAGACACAAAAGTTATACTCACTGTAGTTATAATAATAATATATCATTATAAGAATATATTAATAAAACCTTTATGTGGGATATAGTGGACATACATGTGAAACAGGCCTTTCAATAAGAGGTTAAATCTAGGCCCACAACCATAATAAATCAACCCAGAATCTGTCCAGTCATGTAAAGAACATGGATGGCAAACAGGCCCACGGGGCTCGGGCATTGGAGAATAGAAGGTGGCGGTATACTAGCGCCCTGAGGACGACATAGAAGGTGGAGGTATACTAACGCCCTGAGGACGACATAGAAGGTGGCGGTATACTAACGCCCTGAGGACGACATAGAAGGTGGCGGTATACTAGCGCCCTGTGGACGACATAGAAGGTGGCGGTATACTAGCACCCTGAGAATGACAAAGAAGGTGGCGGTATACTAGCGCCCTGAGGACGACATAGAAGGTGGCGGTATACTAGCGCCCCGAGAATGACAAAGAAGGTGGTGGTATACTAGTGCCCTGAGGACGACATAGAAGGTGGCGGTATACTAGCGCCCTGAGGACGATACAGGCTGCCAGAACAAGTAACACACAGCCACTCCCTCATAACACACAGATTTAGAATTAGAATCAGAATCAGAATTGGAATCAGAAAACGTTTATTATCCTGGAGGAAAGTGTTTGCGATTATAGCCTGTACAGTACGCAACCACACAAAAAGACAAAAACAGACAATACTTAATTCCACATTTGTATTACAACATTTGTATTCAGGGTCACGGGGTTCCAGAGTCCATCCTGGAGGCTACGGGTGCAAGACAGGTAACAACCCAGGATGGGGCACCAACCTAACGCAGGACACACTAACACAACATTCACTCACCAATGCACACCTACGGGCAACTACTACATTACAGGGTATACAGAGATAGTAATAAATACCATTATGGGGGCAGATTTGAGCTACCTCAAACTGCATAATTGGCCATGGGGCAGCAGGATGGACAGCAGCATGCCCAGGCCCAGCATCTCTCCCTGATGTTGCCCCATGAGCCAGCAGCCTGGAGAATCTTCACATGGGTCTCCATCATCTTTATGCCCCCTCTGCAGCGGCTGTGACGGGTAACAGCCAGCGGGCCAATCCGTATCGCCCATCACACGCTCCGGGTCAGTATTCACAGTCCATATCTGCTTTGATGCATATTCAAGGGGATGCCGCGATTTGTTCCTCCAAAACAAAGGTGCGCGTTTTCTCTGATGACCATTTTAAGTTTTCTGTTAGCTTAACGACTTCCATTAACACTCAGAGGAAAAAGGCACTGTGTTAACTGTACTGATTCAGGGATCAAAGAGACAAATGCTCAAGGGACAGAGTGACCACCAATTACATTAACTATTAGCTCTAACCGAAAGAGCTGGAAAATACGTCTGCTTACGCCCCCACTCCTTCTCAATGGACTGTTTTAGAAGAGGTTATTCTGACAGCTCATGTTTTACAACATGGCATCAGATATTGTATATGCTTTATTATGAGTTGGGAGGGGCGTGTGAAACTGCATTTTTATTCACATTGTCAGGTTGTTGTTCAGTTCCACCGTCTCTCTAGATATCTTTTGTCAGGTCGAGAGAGGACAGCAAAATCTGTTCCCACCCACAATGCCCTGAATCTCCTTGAATATCTGAATAACCGTCTAAGCAAACCCTGTACTACAGCCAGTCATGTCCACGAATCAGGAGAGCGGGCAAAGATCCCAGGCTGGTCAGGTTGGATAAAGAGGTGTTTCTCACTCATGCAGGGTTTCGCGGAACCCATTAAAAGAAAGAGGGCAATGCTGGGGTGAGACGTGTCCCTCCATCTCTCTGAGCCGGGCCACATCCAGCACGACGCCTGCCACACTTACACCGACATAATGAGATTACCTGCGAAGCCAGACAACGAGACCCCACGATTCATGGAGTGGAATGTGACAGGCGCCACCTGACAGTGACAAGGGTGAGAGAGAGAGAGAGAGAGAGAGAGAGAGAGACGAGTGAAGGGGATAAAGGAGAGAGAAAAGCAAAGGAGGCAAGTGATGAGAGAGACAGAGAAAGGCTTAAAGGAAAAGTGACAAAGAAATCGAAGAGCAATCTGCAGGGTGGGGGGGTTTGCCGCATCCATGGGGACGCCGTGGGAGATGGTGCAATACGGAAATAAAAAGTGTACAAGGTGTACAGGCGCTCAGGGTATAGATCACCATCCTTACAAAAAGCAGAGCCTCATCCTGGAGCAGGGGAAGGTTCAGGTTTGCACTAGGCATGGCTGTAGACTGTATGAGCTCATTAGCCACCCATTCGGACTGTACAGAGTTCCTACGTAACTCGCGCCAACTGCAAACCAGAAAACTGACCCCCAATTGCTTTGTAAACAGGACTGGGAAGGCTGGAGAGTGTCTCTCAAGCCTGGATCATGCTTGGTCTCAATGGTCAGCCACAGAAAATGTTTCTGACCAGAGTGGTCGATCTCGCCATTGCTGGACCTCATCTGTAATAGGATAGGTACTCTTAGGACCTATAATCAGCTCCAGCCAAACACGAAGAATCACGAAAGCAGACAATACAGGACACAGAATCTCATCAAGGCAATTAGTCCTAATGAAATTACTTTCCCTGTTTACAATCTCAACCTAAATGTCCCTATTCCTATTAATAACCTGGACAGTTATGTATTTCATCCAACAGCCGTAAAGCTAAAATAATTCATCAATCAGTAATTAATGCTAACCTAAAGGATAATGACAAATTATTTTGAAGCTGTGAAGAGATGTTTTCAAGTCTGAACCGAAGTCTCTGCCAAATGAAGACAAATTAACCATCGAACCTCTAAAATCCATTTACCCATCCATCTTAATAACACCCATCGAGTACAGGGGAGCCTGGCGCATATCCCAGGAAAGCACAGGATGCAAGACAGGGGACAGAAGGTCTGTCCAGCATAGGACACACAAATATATGCACATACTATGAGCCATTTCCCTCTTCAGAGCAAATGTGTGCAACACAGAGACTTCGACATATAATCGACATAAATCTTTCGACATAAAATTTACAACAAGACTACAATACAGGAATAAATAAAAATCTAAAATCTAGATCTAAAATCTAGAACAAACCCATCGACTGACAGTTGGGTTGTCCATGACCTAAGCTTGCCAAATCCAAGACATATATCTTAAGGATGGATTTCATTGTTTCCCGAGACCAGAATATAAACTCATCAATTTCACATCCAAAACCTGTTAGTAAGGGCCACATTTCTGACCGTACAGCCCCTCGGGTCTGAAGTTTGGAGATGTTGCTTCTTCCAGCCAAATACCACCTTGGACCTTCAAAAGGTCAGTGAGACCATGTATCATACCCCTCATTCCTGCCCCCTCATTCTCTCTCTTCTTGCCTCTTGTTTCAGCCCTCATGTGGATCCCTCCAGCTGCCTCTTGTCTGCTCCCTCTTTAGTCACGTATAAGGATGCCTCCCAGTCCTGTGCTCCCCAGTCCGTTCATTGATGTTGCCCCAGTGTGTGCTCCCAAGCTTTCCACTCTTGTTAGCCCTATTCAGTTCTTAATAAACCCCTTATTGTTTGCCCTTATGCCTACTCCTGCCTCTATTATTGTGCTTGGCACGTGACATCATGCAGCGTGTAAGTCCCTTGCCGAGAAGAACAGCCAGGACAAAGCAAAAAAAAAAAAAAAAGCACGATGAGCACCAGCCCGCATCACTTGTCCACAGGGATGTTGTTCCATTACTCTCTAAGTGGGTTTCTGGTGTGTGATATATCAACAGCTCTGGCGCTACCTTAAAAAGATTCTACTCATGCTGCCAAATTGTTTTTTTTTCCCTGTCTGAATGTGTCTTTGAATACACACCACGAGAGGAAAATGAGAGAGGCAGTCACACACAGTGCGAGAAGCAGGCGAAAGCAGTACGGCGGATTTTTCCGGAAGATTTGTGTTCCGTCACTCAGCTTGGTGGGATGCTGTCGGTAATTAGAGCGGGAGGCCGCACTTAATCCAGAGGAGGATCAGCGGGGGGATCAGAGCAGGCGGCACCTTCTGAGGTCAAACCGAGTCTTTCTGAACCACATGTGAGCCTGCAAAGGTTATATACCCCCTCCATATAATTTTCTCTCCTCCGGTGCTTCCTGCATCAATCCCCTGGTGACCACAACCAGAAGTTCATATATCTGTTTCTGTACATTTCCATTTCTGCTCCCCACGTCGACGCAGGAGGAGCATCAACCAGTAGGGGGCACCGATTCAATCGAGGCCGCTGTCTATTAACAGCAAGCTGGCCTGAGCTCGGGGCGTCGAGAATCAGGGGAATTTGCCCGTCGCTCGGAAGCCCGTGCTGTGTAACCCCCACCTTCGACTGAATCATTTACAGATGATGACTAACAGGTGGGGAAGAGTGCGCAACAGCACAAGGGGCCTCCTTCAGCCTTCCCATCATGCTCTTGTGTTAATGCTGCTGAGTGTGTGGCCCATATACCATTAACCTCGAAGTTCCTCGGGACAAAGCGTTTACTGACCCATCGGATGTACCCAGAACGCCTCGGGGAGAGGGGTGGGCTTTGTTAACAAGCCATGCGGTTGTCCGTGCAAAATGGGGGTGGATGTCATACTGCCCTCCCGCCACAGGGCGGACGTACACCAGAGAAGGGGGCTCTTTGACAGCATGGTGAAGTGTACTTTCTCTAAGCAATCACTTTAACAACACGCTTACATTTTAAACTTTACGCATAATTACATTGGCCCCAAACAATATCTGCACAAACGATAATAAGGCCCCGAGCATCATTGGCATGCGTCACTGACGATACGGATAATCGCTAATCGGCGCTGGGTACTGAGCAGCAAACTCGCTCCACCCGTCTCTCCATCCTCCTGGGAATTCCAGAAGACACCGTCACCATTAACTACAATAGCAGGTATTTTTAGATCCCATTAGCCAGCTTCGTGTAATCGATGTCTTCTGCAAAGCTCTCTTTTATCTTAAAGCTTTCTCTCCTTCATTTTTATCTTCCCTTTATCTTTATTTGGGGGGGGGGGGTGGCTGTATCCTGCACACAAAGGCAGGAAGGGACATTGCTCTTTCCCTGCATGGTCACGGCCTAAAAAAAATCCATCCGGCCTTGGGAATACTGAGATGCAATCCTGGAATCTTGGAAAAAGGGGCATGGGGCCAAGGATGTGACTCACGAAGCTGTGACCTTCCCAAGAAACACTTCGCCATCTGATTGGCTGCCGGTCAATGGGGACCCGCCTCCCTGCCGGATGAGCCGCTATGCTTCCTGCCGGCATCGACAGCCCACCGAGGTCGTGAAACCCAGCTTAAAAACGTGAATGGGAGCCATGGGCAATGATCCAGATGAAATCAAACAAACGGATGATTGTTTAGACTAGGGGTTCCCAACCTTTAGACTTCTGTGGATCATTTAGTTTGTGATATCATAAGTTTAACGGTTTCCATTTTTTTACAGGTGTGGGGATGACCCAATGCATGGGTGACAAGGTTTTATGAACAGCGGTATCTGAGATGAATGCAGAGCTGGCTGGCAATTCGAGACAAGGCCTCACCGACAGGGAGAAAATACAATGTAAAACAGTCACGGTGAACATGATCGGCTGGGATTTATGATCACTGGGTCCGGACAGAAAGGAAGAAGCAGGCGGGAAGGAGGTCAGGGTTATTCCAATGGTTTATTACGTGAGAACCCAGCAAAACAGGAGCTAGAAACAGGAGGACCGCTGAACCACAGCTTGAGCTAACAGTTCACCATCCGAAGCGAGCCAGTAATAGGGAGTGTAGGCACAGGGCTTAAACAGGTGACCGACAGGCGGGAAACATTGTTACCTAATTGATTAAAAACAGTGGCCTCACTGCTACTCAGCAGCGGGTCGTGTCCCCAACACCACGCGGTTCAGACATAGAAAGAGTGCCGGAAAACGAGGAGGGCCAGAGGGGCCAGCCGTGGAGGAAATCTCAATCTCACACGTCTCTCGGATCTGAAAAAGTCAGCCGCCGACTGTCCAAGTACAATCACACGCGTGTGGAAATGATTACGGTCCGGCGGCTCCGTGGGCAGCCAAAGTGATAAATCATTCCTCAGCGGCGACAAAATAACCCAGGAATTAACTCGGAGAAACCGACGTATCAGCTGCCTATGAATGAGACCTGAAGACCATCGACATTCATATATAACCTGGAATATATACACTGTAATGATTAAGATGTGCTTCAATGTTAAATATTTCATTATTAATGACAGAATTATGGCTCAAATTACAGCACCATTTCCTACAATCCCCTTTTACTTCTGCCCCTCAAACCTCTTGCCGCTAATTATTATCTGAAAATAACAATCAAAAAAACATGCGCATCTAATTCTAACCAACAGATCTGACATGTCTGAGTGGTGTGTGACTTCCTGTCGCCTCCCCCCCGGTGGCCTCTGTCGCTGATGTGGTCCAGCATTGGACGTGGGCGGCGGATGCAGCAGCCTGTCACACCCCCCCCCCCCCCCGGAGGCCTGGGTCCCCTCCCACCAATGAGAGGCAGGCGTTTAGGCCCAGCTCCTGCTCCCCCGTTGTCTTGGACTCACTTCCTCTTCAGAAGGGTAGGGCGGGGGGGGAACCGGCTGAGTTCCTTTATCATTCCAGCACCAACTACTGGTAACCAGATCCGCTTTGAAGTCTCCGGCACTGCTGGGATTCGAACCCTCAGCCATGGCTTGTGAGCGCACAGAGGAGCTGTCATCCTTACACCGCCTCTCTCCTGTCCCCGTGGAAATACTTTCTGGGAACGACAAATATGTAAAGAGCAGCGAGAAACACAAATTGCTCCAGGCCGCCCTGAAAGGACGCGGCATTATATAACGTAACGCGCGCGAACGCAGCTCAGTCACAGCGCCGGAGGAAACTGGAAGAACAGACACCTCAGAACTTTTCTGGAAGCTTGATCAGGATCCATTAGAGAATTCCTTCCTTAAGAGTGCATGACCTTTTTGGAGCTGAATGTTTGGGGCTGCGTTTCAGTTTAGTTTTTTCTTTTTAATCCCGCCTCACGGATAAACGATCAATGCAAGCAGAGAGCGCTGGAGGTTCAAACGAAGCTGGGGCTCAAGCTCGCGAATGGGATCCATTAATAGCGGAATGCTATTTCAGGCCAGATGTCTGAGGCGTTGTGGCGTGGGGGAGGGGCTGCGGTAAATCCGCTGGATGCCCCTCCCCCATAACCTCGGAGCAAGTGGCTTGATGGGAGACGAGTCATGCAGGGATCGAACGTTGACCAGACAGGAGAGAACGAGGAGGCAGGGTTTCGAGTAGCAGCCATATCCAAACGTGAACGGAGAGGAGGAAGTTCATAGGGGAGGTTCATAGGGGAGGTTCATGTTACGTCAGGTCTCAAGGCCATGGGCCTCCTGACAGAGTGTCACCTTGGGCCCCTTGGCATTTTCAATATGAAGAAACACGGGTCTCATGTAGACAGAAATTGGGCCCCTGGTGATAGGATTTGGGCCCCCTACAAAGAACTGGGCCCCCTAAACCCTGTACACCCCGGCCCCATCCTCTCCCCAAGGCCACTGAAGCTTTTCAGATGATGTGCACACAGATGTCAATGCAGACAAAATAATTATGCAAAACCTTGGTCTCAGTATCATTAATGTTGTCTCTAACCTGACAGCCAGAGGCTTGTAGGAGTGTTACTTAGACAACAATGTTCTAAGGGCAGAAAAAAGATGTTTGGTTATCTCTCTGAGCCAATCAGGTTGTAGAGGAGGTGGGCCCAAGCAACTAGAGGAGGTGGGACCAAGACATCTGATTGGTTGGTTTGGCCTCCTCTAGTTGCTTGGACCCGCCTCCTCTACAATCCGATTGGCTATCTCGCTGAACCGATCATTTTTCCTTCTGCCCATGGAACATCTTTTGTGTAAGTAAAACTCCCACGAGCCATCCAGAGGTGCCGCCGCTGGCTGAAGCCGAATTCCCACCGGCATCCCGAGATCTTTGGGAGCCCCCACACGACCACCTCCATCTGGCGGTCACTTCTGCATCAAGCCACAAAGCCGACAAAAAAAACAGAAAGCATTATTCTCTGAAGTACAGAAATGCTAGTGCTGTCCCTGGCCGTCATGGGTGCAGTTCCGCGGCTCAAAGAGGGTGTTACTCTTATCTCCACGATCGCGTTCTGGGGTCACACCTCCCTAGGCTGACATTCGCCCCTGTAGCCGAACCTGAGGGTATCATACTGAGAATCGCGATTTCTTAGAGCTGCCTGCTTCCTTTTCATTTCGATCTGCAAATGGGCCCGATTAAGAGCCTGCCCCTTTACCCAGGCAGCCATGCGAACCTGCTATAGAGTGGCTTTTGGAGGGGGGGCAAAGACCTGCACTTATGGGCACCAAGAGGCCAGCGATTTTCAGACGATTTACGCCGCCTTTTCTACTCCTTTATAACCGCATCAGTATGTATTTTGGGAGGAATGAAAAGGACCAGAGTCCATTAAGACCGAAGTTTAGGGAAGACGCTGGAAATATATCGCGGGAGGATACATTAAAAATTCAGAAGCGGCCATAGATCACGGGCAGGCATGATGGCGCAGTGTGAGCGGCGGCATGGAGACAATTAAACAGAGATTTACCGTAGAAGATGATCGCGGTAAGGAGGAAGTCTATGAGAAACATTTACTGTGTGTGAGAGATGAAGTGTGCTCTGATTAGCCTTGGCGCTCGGCTCCAACTCGATCTTCGGAGCTCGACGATTTGGACATGAAGTGCGTGTGGGAGAGGGGGAGGTGGGGGGCGGGGTGAACGACAGACATAAATGAGTCCCACGTGTACTAATAAAGCACGTTTGAATGACCTGGAGACTTAAACTACTGGAATAGGGAGTGAACACAGGTGCTAACCCTGGATAGCAGCTAGCGCAGAACAATAAGTTGCACATCATTAATGTGAGAGCCAAGGACATATTTACTGTGAAGATTGACTGCTAATATTTCCTGGAAGGGATGTATGAATTAAATAATCTACCAGCCACTGGGTCTGGCTGGTCATAATCTCTGCATGTGATGCTATAAAACAAAACAGAAATGAAGAGTGACATGTAAGACAAAACAACAAGGGCAGCCCCGACACGTCCTAATCTCTGGTCTCCATCGCTGTGGTCTGTGAGACGAGAGGAACCTCTGTGGGAGAAGATTCCGGAACACGGAACGGTAGGCCGTAGCTTAAAAAGGAAAAGCATATTAATTTCTGTATTTAACTGCGTAATAAATCTGCTTGTCTCAGCATTCCCCCCCCCGCCCCCCCTCGAGGCATGACGGTTGCGGAACCTCCCACCAGAGTGCGAGAACGGCTCTCCCAGGACCGTCAGAGCTTACAGGTCACGACCCCTAAAACTGCTCGCCCTGCCATCTCTACCCTCACAGCCTCCGTGTTTGTCTGCGCTGAGGCTTCACTGATGGTCATACAAAACAAAAAGACCAAAATAAACAGACTGATAAACAAACAAACAGATAACTAATCCTATATCCATAGCCATTTATGGGAGGAGCTTAGAGTCTGTCGCAGGAAGCCCTGGACAGAAGGCAGGGGGCGCTCTCCTCCTCTCCCTTTGTCACCGCTGCTGCGTCCTCATGTCCGTTGTTTTCCTGTTTTTCTCCCTCCTGGCTTTCCTGACGTCTCTCCGCCGGCTCATTCATCGGCGCAGACGACAGGCGCAGATAAAGGACCACGGCGGGCTGTTTTGACAGCTGGCTGCCTTATGACACAGTGGGCCGGGTGTTTACGCGCTACGATCAGAGTTCAGCTGACAAAACAAGGCCGGGCGGCACCAAACTATTACATAATGTGGCGATGATTTTCTTTTTTGTCCTTAAAGGTACACACCCTCAGAAAAACACGCCGCACGTCTGAGACCCCTCGATTGATGTAATCCGCCGCGCGACTTAATAAGCCCCCGGCTGCTGACGGGAGGGAAAGTCCCACCTGCAACTGCGCAGATGGAACCGCGCGGTAACTGGACCCTGGAGGTGATCAAAGTGGCCTCATATTTCAAGCTTTCCAAGCAGTGCTGTTTTGTTGCTTTAATATTTACAGTTTTTTTTAACAGTTTCACAGTTTTACTTAATTTCGCAGATATATATTTTTGAAACATTTTTCAACCAAAAACAGCTGCTGACTCGTGCGGCTAATGCAGAAGGCCGCAGATGTGGGATTTATAATCCCATTTTATAGTCCCATTTTAACTTTCGTCACAGAACATTCCTCGCTAACCGGGTTTGGGCTGCATTCTGAATGTGTCCATCTCTATGAACCGGTCAAAGGTAACAGCAGAGGTCAGCAGGACGAATCAGGGCAGGTGGAGGGCAGCCGACTCGTATGGGTATGATATCAGGGCTATAACTTCAGGGCGATCATTGCAAAAGCCTGGCGTGGCTTCTTTACAGAGTGAACCGTGCAGGGCGACGGGGATTAAGAGGAGTCTAGGTTCCACAGTTGTTGTGCCATGTTTTAAATTCCCTGCTGTCAGCTGATGTGGCGAGAGAGAGAGAGAGAGAGACAGCAGTGGCTGAGGGGGGAATATCGTTTGTATAAATGATCCCCGGCTCGATATCAGTGTCAATTTCCCGCGCGTAAGCAATGTTTCGCTCGGCTGCCGGCACGGGCAGGGAGGCCATGCAGGTGACGTACTTTTTGCACAAAAGCGCTCAAGAACACTAAAGCAGAGCCTCTGCTGCCGGTCAAACTAGCAACTACCCGGCTGGGAGTCTCAGAAACCATTACTTAAAGCAAGCTGCTTCGACGCGGACACCTACGGCTTTTGGCTTACTTGACTGGTATCCCAGAATGCAATGCCCCACTAATTGGCTCGAATATCCTGTGCGACCGCTCCTTTCACCGCATCAAAACCAAACATGTATTTTTCACTGGAAAGGCACCTCGGAAAATGTTTCAGCTTCAGGTTTACGGAGGCAGGTCCTGTCCCGGGTTTTAAGCCACAAGCTTCCGTCTTTGACCTCCATGCCCTGTAGTCAGTGGTTGCTGGGTAACGCAAACAGTTCCAAAACACACGATGAAGGACAGGCGCACATCCAGTGCAGTAATTGTTTATTGGGGACTGAGGGGACATTTTCACACCAGATCAATACACCACCGACTTACTGAAATGGAGTGCGTGGTGAATTCCTAGCCCTGGACCGAGATCTGAGCAGGAGAGTGAACAGAACCTCCTGACATGAGTAAGGGTTAGGGTGTGGAAGTGAAGGTGGGTTTGACCAAATCAAAAGGAGGCACAAGGGGATGTGGGATCAGGTATCGGGGTTTGGGTTCAAGTTCTGAGTACGGAGAGAAATGGAAGCCAGTTCCATATGATCATCAATAAGCCACAGCTGAAATGAATGAACAAGCCCATCATATGAAGCCCCCGCCCC
>JAODLC010000050.1:1597928-1620045 GCA_026781145.1 Hippopotamyrus pictus
ATATAAAGCCCCCCCCCCCCCCCCCCCCGAAATCCACACCCTCCCTACATCTTACACACTTCATTTTACCGTGCGCTTGTGCATGGAAACAAAATGTACCAGGACACAAGAGAGCGGACCAGACAGTTCTGTACGAAGGCAGCTCAGTGGTTCTCCTAATGGCGTCGATCCGGAATCTCAACGCCTGTATCTCAGGACTCGGCACAAAACAAAGTGTGAAAGTTTGCCTTAAAGGAGCCGATTTTCCACACTGAGACGCATTCAGCGGGGGGGTAAAGAAAGCCCTCCCACCTCCCCAGCCACTCAGGGCATCTCTCGTAAGCAGCCACTAATTCTATTCAACTCACCAGCTGATTGGTTTGCCACCACCCCAGCGTGACTCATTCAACGACAAATAAAGACGGGTATAATTGAATCCATCTCTCATTGTGAAATAGCTCATTTGTTCGACGCGGGTGCTCCGGGGCATCGCACTTCCACGATCCAGCCTTATTCCGGCCTCCTTATTCTGAAATGGGAAGGTCATTTTTGGACCCGCATCCTTAACTAGGAGATTTTGGACGGTTTCAGTCCCAGAGCACTTCAGGCCCAAACGTGTGCAGGTACGGGGCCTGCCTTTCCATGCTGATTAAAGCTGGGATCTCCCCGAAGACCTTCAGGCAACCCCCCCCAATCCACCCCTCTCACCCTCCAGCACCAGCAGCCCACCCCCCCCCCCATGAATATTTATGCTTTTTGCTGCAGCTGTTAATCAGTGATCAGGGTGTCAAGAAGGGCTCCAGAATCCCTTAATGGCAGCAAGCGCTGATCCTGTAACCATAGAAACGGGGACTCCCTCCTCCGGGCCGGCAAATTCCCCAGGGGGCTGAACGCCAATCCACCGCGGTGCCCCCCCGCCTGGGTGCCGACCAGCACGCAACCGTCCTCATTAGGTTCTCAGCCAAAGAAGTAGGAGAGTAACTGAAAGCGAATGTCCGTCTGATGGTTCCGCATCATGCGCGAGCGACAAGTTGCAGCTTCTGGAAGAACGACTGGGTTTCCGCCATCACAGGACACAGGCACGGAGAACAGACTCTCTCTGTGTCCTGAGCTATGACATCATTTCCTGTAACTGGGAGCCTGTGGCCCAGCAGAAGACCGCTTTAACAGGGAGCTCTCACAGCGGTGGGCTCAGAACACAGACCTGCATACACTAAAGCAGTGTTTCTCAATCAGCACCACGGGGGCCCACAGTCGGTCCATGTTTTTGCTCCCTCTGAGTTCCCTGTCAGACAGTCCACATTTTTGCTCCCTCAATGCTTCAAAAGATGGGAGGGACAAAAAACATGGACTGTCTGTGGGTCCCCGAGGACCGGATTGGGAGCTCCAAGGGGATGCACTTCAGTGCCCATCGTGATTGTGACTATTCTGCATGTGCAAACTTGCCTTTGGCCATTCAACACAATCAATGTTCCTAGGGACTCTTGGTCTAATGCTGTTCAGCAGTGTTTCCCAATCCAGTCCTCGGGGACCCTGAGACAGTCCACGTTTTTGCTCCCTCCGAGTTCCTGGTAGAAAAATGTGGACTGTCTGGCAGGGAGCTCAGAGGTAGCAGAAACACAGCTGTAGGTCCCTGATTGGGTCCGGTTTGGGAAACACTGTTATACAGCATCTGGGATCTGTGTTGTGATGGGGGGGGAGGGGGGGTTGGCTCAAACAGCTTGGCCTGGTGTCACGATAACACAGAATCTCAGGCTGGGCACGGACGCCTGGCAGACATCGATTCCACCTTTGCTGCATCCTTCAGAAAGTGTAGAACTTTCAGAATATCTGAACACGATTGCTGGATCTGGTTACAATGCAAAATGAAGGGAACCGGCTCATTACATAAGATCAATCAAAGGTTCTAGAATGGAAACATCAACGGTTCAGGATTCATCATCAAGAGACAAGAGCAGCCCGTACTCTCTCAGCCACAATTAAAAAGTAGCATAAAATATATATTTTTTTAAAAAAGAGCCAAGACAGGGAATGGAGGGACGGCTCATCAGTCATTAAACAGTAAACTTCCAGAGCTAGTGTCTGCCAGTCTTGGCAGGAGTAACAGGGAGACAACAGAGAAATGCCAGAATTGGCAAGGAAAGCTGGTAACCTCCACCCCCCCCCCCCAAATGTGGACATGCACGGACACAGAGATAATTCACAATGCTCTGTGTCGCTGTCTTAACCAGCCCTGAGAGGGTTAGGCCAAGACGAAGCGTGTAATGGTGCAGAGCCAGGAAAAGGAAGGCCCAAAGAGAGGGACATTACCGCCGTCTGTCCGCGACTGTCAGAGGCCCCGGCATGTTCCGGAAAAGGTAACAGGCACGGCCCCTACGGAACATAAAGAAGCTCCTCTGGGCACAGAGCAGAGTAGGCGACCCACTGGCACTGTGGATGGGGTCCGAACATTAAATTCAAGATCAGTTTGACATTTTTGAATGACGCGCAGCTTTTATTTTCCCCCCCATTGTAATGAGGTGGGGCCCCTCCCCAATTGTGAAGCTTTGCTTTCGGACTGGCAGGCTTTTTTCAAGGCCCCGCCCACCCAAAAAATAGTGACCCCCCGCTACATAAGTTATTCCTGCAGGACACAAGGAGCACAGAATTTTGCAGGTTATTTCGTCAACATGGGGGGGCAAGAGGGGGAGAGGGAGAGAGAGAAAGAGAGAGAGAGAGAGAGAGAGATCGACAGCATGACCAATTCTCTCTTGAGATCATTGTTCCTGAGAGCAGGTGGACTGAGAATGAATATGATAATTCAGAACCAGCGGGGCAAAAAAAAAAAAAAAAAAAAAGGTTGCTTTAGCGGTTAGATAATGTTTCCGTCACAGCCGTATTCTCAAGTTCTTCCAGCTTTCAGTGTCACATTCAATTAATTATCTATCGTCAGGCTGACAAAGACATCGAGCGGAGGACGGCGTGCCCCCCCGCGTCGCTCGGAACGCTGACGAACCCCCGGCGGAGGGACGCCTTCCGGCTGACCGCGAATGAGAAACCGCCTCTCGGATCCAGGCCTCGTCTCTCTGCTGCGTGACATGTTTACATCTCACAAGTGCAAATATATAAAAAAGACCTTTAAACTGATGCTATTAACATCAAAAAGGTGTCTTTTGCTGCCAGAGGAAAAAGGTTTCAATTAGAACAAAGGATTTAATGGGGCGTATAATAGGACCCTTTCCTACCCCCCGATATCAAATACCTGCGCCAGTAAGTGTCTGAAAACAGCCGTTTGCCCCTATCGAGGCGTCAGCGGATGGAGGCGTACTGAGACGTGGGGAGAGTCTCCCAGTGAGAAGCAATCTTTCACTCAGGCCCCATAATCATGTGATTGTCTAAAACCAATCAGATTACAGGCAGCATTTTCAGACGGAATTCGCATGCTTTGCTGGTCCCCCCCCACCCCCGAATCATGCTTATGACCTACGATGGTCTCGTCTCACTTTAGTTCTGCAAATAAACAGAACAAGAGGATGGCGACGGACAAGGAGCAACGCAGCGACGAACGCAGGGTGACCTTATTCCTGTCACACGTCCACAGCGCGTCTCGTGCGCCGGCCCGGGTGTCACGGTGACGGTCTTCGTTGTGGTCCTGACATACTTAGCAAAGGCTATTACCCAGAGACAGTCTCAGCCTGCCCTATAACACAATAGGCTTGAAAGTGGATGGATGGATGGATGGATGGATGGATGGATGGATGGATGGATGGATGACACATGCCTGCACTTTTCCAGCAACCTGGCATCACATGGCCATCGGAATACATACTTTTTAAAAGCCAAAAAGCCCTTTAATAACGTTAGTCATCTTTTAATCATGCCCAAAGTACACATGTATTTCTGTGAGTCATTTCTGATGGGAACCTGTGACATCATCCATTTCAAGCCCAAAACACTACTGTGGTTAGTCAGAATGTCGTCATGTATTACACATCCAAAGGGCTCCTGCATTTCCTAATTGGCAACCACGACATCATCATCATCATCATCATCATCATCATCTAGTACAGTATGCAGCCATTCATCTGTTTCATAAAAAGTATCTCTAACATCACTAATAATACTTCCTTCCTGGGAAGTGTCACACCTTCGTGGCTGCAGCACCGATGGGTCTATTTAATGATTTAAACAATAAACACACCTCTCATGCTCTTTCTGCAGAACAGATGTTCTGTGACAAATTGTTCGCAGGAAAGGAAAGAAATCGGGGAAGGGTTACTAAAGCTGGGAGAGCGTAAACACAAAGAGCTCAAAAATAGACCTATTTGCCTTGCAAATACAGAAGCACAACATGGACAGCTACTTATCTCGGGATTGTAGACGGCTGCGTGACACAGAAGTTCAGACATTTTTTGCAATAATAAAAACAAACTGTGGTCACGTGTCATGGGTCACATGACGTCTCTCTGCGATAGACGCCGAGCAGAAGCACATGCAGAACAGTTGCCCCGGGGCAGTTAAAATGCTTCAGGGAGAAGCCCTACTACCCAGTGAAAAGAGCCTCTCCATACAGCAACTACAACGTACCCGTGGCCCTAACTGAACATTTGGAAGGAGTCTTCTTTGTTTGGTTAGGAGACACAAGACCACTGCCAATGACACCTTCTCGTGAGGACCTCATCAATTCAAGGAGGTTTTTCATAAGAATTCTGAAGTGAAATGGCCACCATGGGGGAGATCAACAGGTCTCTGACCCTCATGAGACCTCAACCTCTAATGAGGACCCACACGCACACACATAAACACACGCACGCGCGCGCACACACACACACACACACAACAGAAGGGTCCCATAGCCCTGGGCCTCAGGTCCTCAAAGCAGGCCTGTCAGGTAAGGGGACAGCAGAAGCAGGGTGCAAACACCGAATACTGACGTACATGACATGAGGAAACAAAAACCGTGGACTGTGTACAGCACACTGGTCTCTATCACCGGCTGCATTCCTTCATTAAAAAGTCTTAAAACGATGAGGATTTGAGACCCTTTCAGACTTCCTGTTGACCCATCCTGCTATTATCCAGAGTATAATAAACATCACCATCACACAACACCGGCACGCTCCATATGTCACGCCCTGCTCCGTGCGATCCTCCTGTGTGCCACGCCCACCTCGTTACCCTGTGTTTTTACCTGATGGTTCTCACCTGTGCCTTGTTCCGTTTGCCTTGTCTAGTGTATTTAGTTCTTGTCAGAGTCAGTCTTCCCCAGATCCGTCATTGTCTAATGTCAATCTATTCGTGGATGTTTGCTTGCTTATCCATTAAACCCCCGATTTACCCTACTTCCTGGCTCCTCTCCCTGGCTTGCCCGTTCGCTCACCCGCGATCGTGACACCATATTCACGCACATCCTGCCTGGACAGCTCTTTTCACGTAAATTTATAGCATCCAGGCTGATGGATTTTTATTGGGACTATTATTGTTATTGTTTGTTTATTTCCTTGTTATAATTATTTATTATATAATATTATATCATATAATAATGCCAATAATAATAATTTATTATTATTATTATTATTATTTGAATATTTCATTGATCAACAACAAGTTCAATTCATCCCCTACAATAAAAGAAGTGTGTCAGATCAGAGTGTGTCGGATCAGAGTGTGTCAGATCAGAGTGTGTCGGATCAGAGTGTGTCGGATCAGAGTGTGTCGGATCAGAGTGTGTCGGATCAGAGTGTGTCGGATCAGAGTGTGTCAGATTAGAGTGTGTCGGATCATTTGTGTTTCCATTTAACCTGCCAGAAATCTCTGGAGGCCTTAAAGTCACCGCGCGTTTGATGGAGCCGCGCCTTAATAGCAGGACGGAAGATAAGTGTTTATGCAGCTGTCCACTTAGAGCCGGAGAAAACACCACAACAAACAGCCCTGCTCCTGTTTGCTCTCGGCCAGTTTACATTCCAGCATCCGAGCCGTTATTCAGAGAGGTCACACACACAACACGCGGGTAAATATTATACGTGATGGTGGGTAAATATTTGCGTTTGGCCGCTCTCAAAATAAACGCACTTTCCACGCTCCCATTTTTATTCCACTACTATTTCTAAAAGCCCCGCTGTAGCTCGGCTCCGGGTCCGAGTGCTGTGAGGGTAACAGGGGGAGCTGCAGTCCCGCTGCGCTGCCCCCTACTGACGACAAGCCAGAAGTGACCAAGCACACTGAATCACTCCAGAAATCTTTAATCTTCAAGTTAAACCTGAACTCATCTTCCCATTCCAGTTGCAAAAGAAAAAAGACCACGTGTAGATCTGACATGTTTCAGAAAATCAAATCAGCAGTGTATTAATCTGTATCATGGGGGCGTGTCATTATCCCAGAAGCCCCGCCCCCCCCTTGGAAGCTTGCCTCGGAGGCCCAAAAAGGTGACTCACAACACCAACCAATCACAGCCTGCCTGCACACCTTTCGGTTGGGACCCCGGGCATGTGGCCCACGTTTCTCCACTGCGACGTGTGACCCTCCATTGTCCACGGTGAAAGCGTTCTGCGACGTATTCCCCTTTTGACGGCCTGCGCGAATGTGAGCCGTAGCAGGCGGAGGAGATCCCGGGATTCGGGTCGGGAACATCCACGGAAATCCAAGGGATCACTATCCACTTTGAGCGCAAAAATAAATACCACTAAATCAAACTGCTTTTTGGCTGTAATCATGAGGAATCTTCTTTCCTGTGCTTTTCATCCTTCTGCAGTAACAGCCCCGTCGAGCCATTCGTCTGCCAGAGACGCGAGCCCTTCATCTTGCATTACAGGGAGGAGAGACTTCAGGAAAATGAATCCATCGCATTAATCTCCGCCACGCGTCTATCAAGTTGTTCTTAACGCATTTAACTGCTCGTGTTTTTTTAATCGAACGCTAAAATCTAAGCACACACACAGTCCCGCGGTCCCTACGTAGGACGGAGCATTGATCAAGACAGGCTTCCTGGGAAACCTTTGCACAAAATGTTACTGTGATTTTTTTTTTGTCTGTGCACAACTGGTAGCGCTTGATGCTTGTGTTGAGATTTTGTCAACAGATGATACAGGGAACTTCATGAAGACCGGCTACGGGTTCGAGGTGCCGGGTGTGAACAGACAGCATGATGGCAGGAAACTGACACGGGGTTTGACAGCGGTCCCGCATGAAGGCTGGTTCATACTCCCACGCGTTACACGTGTACTAGCAGACGTGTCCGCTCGAACATTTATGACGCGTCTGACGTCACCGTGCGCCTCCGCAGACGAACGCCTGCTGCACTCCAAATTTGTGTCCGCGCGTGCGTGTGTGTGCAGTGCAGACCTGTCTCACGCCAGCCAGCTGACCAAAGTAACACTGAGTTTGGAAAGCCTCACTGGTGTGATACATGTACAAGGAATATCAGTAGAATAATTTATATTATTATCATTAAGAAAAATATAAATACAAAGCAGTGCGCACGTGTGCAAAGTACGCGGCTTCATCAGAGAAGTGTGAACGTTTGCGGGTACACAGGCACAGAGTGCGTACGTGAGTGTTGCACTTGTGCGGAGAAATATGAACCAGCCTTGAGTCAGCGCTGTCCCCAAAAGCAGGACTCCAACCAACCCCGAGCGGTCGGTCGCACGCGTGGGCAGAGCGGGGTTCTTTGCGAGGCCGGCGAGCAGCGGCACGCACACGCATCACACCCCGCCGTCGAGGTGAACCGCCGCCTCGCAGCATCGCCTGCCATTTCCTGCCTGCGCTACCATCCCATTTAACTACACACACACCTGGCCTCCAAGGCGAACACAAGTTTAGTGTGTTTAATGACATCAGTGGGGTAACTGACAAGGAGAACAAAAAAGACACTTAATTTAAGAAGGCAACAGCTCAGTGACCATCGGGGCGTCTGCCCCCCCCATAACCCAAATCTGCGTGTGAAACGACCACCAGACGACTAAAACAAGCCTCAGTCCTGACCTGCAGTTGGGCGGCGGGTCCAGCGTGATCTCTGCCAGCTCCTTCTGAATCCTGAGGGGAAAACAAAGAAACAACGAAATGTGACTTTCAGCACCAGATTCTTAGACCCACCCTCAGACCGGCTGGGGGGGGGGGGTGCCGAAGGGCTTTTGGGTCCAAGAATTGTCTGCTTGGCTGGTGGCCGGACAGCTGCTCGCTCGGAACGGCTGAGTATCGAAAACACGCCTCTGGCTCTTTAAGCCCCCCCTGGTCCTCCCCCCCCTCCTGCCCCCCCCCCCCCCCAGCTTATCAGGTGGGTCGGGAGTCTCAGACACAGCCCAGGGTGAGGGCGTCGTTCATGGGCTCTGCGGGGTGGGGGGGGGCAGACTTCGTCACATGATCATGCCTTGCAGGTAGCCGGCCATGCACACGCCTCAGATGACAGCCATAGTCAACCTACACGCATATTTTTATCGAGCCCAGAGTTTCACGCCCAATTAAATCAATTTAAGGTCATTTATTCCACCATGATAAATCCAGTCCTTTCCGGTGCATTACTCCGTATACTTAAAGTGTACACAAAATGGATGACTAACGCTAGAGATACATACAGCCATGAGAAGGGGGCGGGGTGAGGGGTTGGTCGCACAAGGAGGCGTTTCTGTGCTCCTCCTCATGCTCTTTCCAGCTACTCCGCTTGCTCTTTCCAGCTCCCCCACCTGTTCTTCCCTGCTATTCTGTGCTCCTTTGCCTGCTCTTTCCAGCTCCTCCTCCTGCTCTTTCCAGCTCCTCCGCCTGCTCTTTCCTGCTCCTCCTCCTGCTCTTTCCAGCTCCTCCACCTGCTCTTTCCTGCTACTCCCCCTGCTCTTTCCAGCTCCCCCACCTGTTCTTTCTTGCTATTCTGTGCTCCTCTGCCTGCTCTTTCCTGCTCTTCTGCCTGCTCTTTCCAGCTCCTTCGCCTGCTCTTTCCAGCTCCTTCGCCTGCTCTTTCCAGCTCCTCCGCCTGCTCTTTCCAGCTCCTCCGCCTGCTCTTTCCAGCTCCTCCTCCTGCTCTTTCCAGCTCCTTCGCCTGCTCTTTCCAGCTCCTCCGCCTGCTCTTTCCAGCTCCTCCTCCTGCTCTTTCCAGCTCCTCCTCCTGCTCTTTCCAGCTCCCCCACCTGTTCTTCCCTGCTATTCTGTGCTCCTCCGCCTGCTCTTCCTTGCTCTTTCCTGCTCTTCTGCCTCAGGGGCTGGGAAGGCCCTCCCTAAAATGATGGCACGGCGATCCACAGCCGTCAATCCAAGGAGACTGGAACAGCAGGGAAGGCTGTGAAACGGAACGCATCCTCCGCGATGCTCCTGGAAGCAAAAGGCTCTCTGTGCGCTTTACAGTGCTGATGTCTCCATTTTGAGGCCTGCAATTAAACACTGCAGCAAGGCAGAGTCTCTCCCTCTCTCTCTCTCCCTCTCTCTCTCTCTCTCTCCCCAGCTGGCTGTGCACCACTGCTCAACCACCCCCCCCCCCATCCCCACCAACGGGGGAACATGCAGCAGTCATATTGTACTGAAAAACGAAAAACCCAAACGGACCGGACTCTACTTCTGCTCCTTCCACTGCGATAACTGCTGCCGCCGGCCACAGTGACTCGGGGTCCATTTCTGCCGCGGTCTCTGCATCCTTCAGGTCACGGCGAGCTCCGGCCGATTGCTCTTGGATATACGTCAACGTCCCCTTCGCGGGCCAAGCGTGTGTTGTTACCGTAGGTCGACAGGGTCTCATATCAAAGTATCGAGGAACATGTGTTGATGACCCCTTTGCATGACTAATAAGACACAGACCAGGATCATGGCCTCCTGAGTTCTGTAGGTTCCTTACAATAATAAGACTCGCTTTGGGCGGGAGCTCTTGCTTTGAATTCGGCCTTTGAGGTAATAGCCGACCTGAAGGAGGCCCCTGTAACCGACAGTGATGGGACATCGTGGTTAACCTACCGCTTGGCGCTGGTGGACAGCTTGGCGGCCGTCTTGCTCGATATTTTGGTTTCCTTTTTCTTGGGCTGCGTCTGTTCCCGCTCGTGCTCTGGTTCTGGTTCCGGTACCGCGGATTCCCGCTGCTCCACATCGGAGCTGCCGCCGCTTGTGTTGGGGCTGTCGTCCGGCCTCTGCTGCACCTCTCTAGACATCCTGGTGCCGTCTGGGTTTTTAAAAAAAAAAAAAAAAAAAAAAAAACATTAATACAATTACAGCCAGATCTTTTCGTAAAGAAGAAAAAAAAACAGCTTTAATCAAGACCCCCCCCCCCAAAGCACGACGGTCAACCTCCAGTCCTTTCCAGGAGGTAACACCTGGATCGCAGATTCTCACCCCACACCCTCTCTTTTGTGACCCCAGTCGAGGAACCAGCAGTTTTACGGCAATCAAAGCACAAGCCCAGAACCCATCGGGATACAGCAGCCCGGTTAGTCACCTCCCCCTATGCTCCGTTTGTAAATATCCGACGTTTAACCCTAGGGGTGACTCTCGGCTCCATACCGGGAGCAATAACTGAATATTTTTTTCCAGCTAAGAAATGACAGTCTTTGAACTGGGAGATGACATCATCAGCTGGCTAGATGAAGAGCCTCTGAAGCAGATGGGAATGTGTGATGTGCCATTTCAAAGCCTTTGTGAGCTTTGTTAGTGGTGACATAAAGATCTTCTTCAAAGCCATAAAGAGGAGGTCGTTTTTTTTTTCATTCTTTCTAACCAGCAATTCCGGCTGTTGGTAAAATACCAAACTCGCTACGACGATAAGGCCATTCACGTGGCACAATCGCACAAACGGTAAATGTCTTATTTCCGAGGTGTTTCAAGGTACAGCATTAAAGGTTACAACTGCTCTCAACTGCAGCTACACCGAGGCATCCGCCAAAGACTTTGCCGTGTTGTCAGTGCCGGAAAAATATGATTTGCCATTACTGCCGTTAAACTTTGCAGTGGTTGCCATTTTCACCCGCACACAGCCTAAGGTTATGCACGATTATATAGGCCCTTCAAGATGAATAACGATGTCTTTCTGGAAAATGCAAAATCACCTGAAAGCTCTTAAATCCCGGTACAAGTTTAAGGCACAGAAACATCACAATGAATAAAATAAGTCAAGATTATTGATTTATCCATCCAACTTCTTATAAAGTACAGGATCGTTTTGGGGACTATTGCAGGAAGCAGAGTACATAAAGTAGGGGAGCATCTTGGACAGGATGCCAGTCCATCACAGGGTATGATCTCACACTCACAGAGAATGTCTGCTTCAGGGTTGCCAGCTCTTACTCATCTGGTGTGAAACTCGTGCTTTCAGACTCACAATCACATAAGAAATCTTACAGCAAATCTATATTATTCCATTAAAAACCTATAATTAGCTGCATAAAAAGCGTTGGGGCAATTTGCAAAACCTACGGATTATTTTCAAGACAATACTACATTTACATGCATGTAAATCAGAGGTGGAGATTTCGGGTCCAGAGAGTACAAATCCAGACCAAGATTTTGTTTCAACCAATCAATTGAGTATAAAGAGTCACAGTCACAGTCACTCAACTGGCTGGTTGAAACAAAATCTTGGTCTGGATTTGTACTCTCTGGACCTGAAATCTCCACCTCTGATGTTAATGCATGTGCAGACTTGTCTTGAATTTAAATTACCAAAGCTGGCAACCCTGCTACTTTCAGCAGAGCCAAAGCATGTAACTGCTGAGGGAATCCAAAAGGTACCCCGAGGTATAGCTAGCCCACACAGCACAGACCCTACACAGCAATGCAGAGCATGTGTCAAACCCTCAACCACAGAGGTGTGAAGCAACAGTACTGCCCACTAAACCACCACGCTGCCTTCAGTGCAACTTCCCAGAAATTTGTATTAGGGCTGTACAGAATTTGCAGTAAGAGAGCATGCGCATATTGGCTTTTATTCTCATAAGGGAAACTCAGAAGCCCATTAGAACCTGTCACGGCTTTGCTGAGCTCGGAGCATGTTGTTCTGATACAATGAAGACAAGGAGTCCCAGACAGATCAGAATTAGTTTGAAAGCCTGAAAATTACTTCACGGCAGCATTACTTATGTTCCTCTCACTTGCCTATTTTCAGATTCCCCCAGAGGAAGAAATGAAACGAGGACAGAGTTTACTTTCTTTTGAGAAAAAAAAAAATCGCAGCAGAGGTGAAAGTCGAGGACCGTGAATGCAGCAGTTTCGCTTCCTACTCGTTGTAACGACTTCAACACACACTAGTTATTTATAATCGTTTTATCTTAGAAACACTCTAAGAGAAAACTAATCCCTCCTGACCCCGACTGCGTCGGTTTTCAGAAATGTATGCTCGCCTTGTATCTTTCATGCACATCATGAAAACCGCCTCTGTGTTGTAAAGACCGCAAGCTGCCGGCGCTTTCCGCCTCGACGTGAAATTCAGTCAAGTCGACATTTTTTTTTTCGTTTAATTTAACTCCCCAATTTAAATTACAAAATAAGCACAGGTTCATTTATGGCATCGAGCTATCTGGTCTTAATAACCGTCTTTCAACAAGGAGAAATTAGTGACTCGATAAAATTGCGACCAGTTGTTACTGTATAAAGCTTGTATCGATTTGTAAACAACAATTTAATACAGATTAAGAGTCCTAGTGCAAACAGCGACGTAAATTGATGCTTGTGCATCTACTCTAAGAATAACACTTTAACAATCCACCAGTCCAGTATACGCTCTTACCTGACTTGAAGCTTGTATTTAAGTTGAGCTAAACGACGCATGGCGAGTTCATAAACTATAGTTTATCTGACAACAGTCCTCCTATTGTGACATTTAGATATAATTAGGAGAGAGAAGCATTCCCCCAGAGACACCCCCCCACCCGATCTTTGTTGTGTAAATGGACCCTCTCTTTTCATGCAGAGCTGTCATTTTGCAGGGTGGGACGTTAAACTGCGAAGGAGAAAAAAAACATCCCCCGGACCTCCTGCACTGATAATTAATGACGGCTTTTCTTCCTAAGGAGGCCTGTATTTACACGCGAAACGTGCTCGCAGGGTCCGTGTTTACCTCGCTAACGTGCCCGAGGTGGCTCTGCTCCTCCATAACAACAGCGATCGCGGCCACCAAAAAAGCTAGCAGTCTCCAAACGTGTGAAATCGGCAAGGCTTCCCCCGTGACCACAGCAAGAACTGCCTAAGCACAAAGACACAGAGCACCACACCACCCCCTCCTCCCAACCCACCCCGTACATGAGAAAAACTGTCACTTGCATGGGACGCGTTCACACTTGTATAATACTTTCTCGGCGTTGTCACAAAACACCCATATGCCTTACCTGTCGCTTACAAGGCGAGCGCTCGTCGACGTCAAACCAGTGTTATTTAAGCCCGACGCTAAGTATCCCCAGTATAGGCAGCCTTCGCCCGCTCGTCCTCGATCCCCTGCTCTCCCTCGTTTCTGACAAGGAGAAATACAGCCGAGAATCCGAGGCGACTGGACCGCCTCCGTGCGCGCTCCCGAGCGGTGTTTACACAGGAGCGCGCTGCGCGTCCTTGGACAGCCAGTACCGGGGGCGGAAAAGAGGGAATCGACCAAATTTGTTTATGGCTTGGTCAAATTTTGGAAGGGATTAGAGAATTAAAAATAGCCTACATGCACGACCTGCACCATGGACAGGTGGTTGTTTAATGACTAGCTAATATGTTGTTTTAACCCTTAATTTAGAAATGATTAAGATCTTTACTAATAATCTATTTTAAATTTTATGTAACTGAGTATATGTAACATACTTGATATGTGTCAGTTGTTACACAAATTAAGAAATAATAAGGTTTATTATTAATAACGCCTGTCGTTTTCAATCAGACACCCATCGTGATCTCGAATAAAAGATTGAAATAAACAAACGAACACTGGCTGTCGTTATTTCGGTTATACAAACATTTATGACATTGAGATTTTTTAGCCTGAGGGAATAAAAAAAAAAAATCTTTAAATCGTTTTACAATAAATCCTCATTACTTCAAACATTAAGTTCACGATCTTTGTTCCTGTGTAAATGAAGGACATTGTGGTTAGCAGACTGCTTTTCTCACGATAATCCAGAATACAATCAACCCCTCATAGCGTTTCCTTTCTAGACTCGCCATCTCCAAAACAAGGCAATCGACTACGCCTTCTGCCACATCACGATTAACGATTTACGACAGATGGTCATAAATCTCGATATGAAGCTACGCCATCGCCGTGGCGAAGCAAAGCGAAGTAAATAACGCCGTTTGTGCGTATGAGGTCTCTTTGGACCTGGGCGTCATGGAGCACCGATCGAGGAAATGGACAGAACATGAGGAGATTGATCGGGATGCAGATGTCCAATGCAGTTTAGGGTTTCTGAGGAGTAACAGTGTGGAGCTGTGCCGGGTACAGAACTGATCACCTTGGCTTGCAATCAATGCAGTCCAATGGGCCTTCAATGAAATAAATTAGAGATGGATATGCAGCAGGTGATGTACTGGTTAAGGATTTGAGATATGGGCTAGTAATGAATGGTTACCTTGACAAGTATTCTCAAGCAGAACATTAATGAACTTTAAACAGCACTGATAAATTACTGGGTAAACCTTTGTTGAAAATGTAAGTTGTTTCTGAAACACTAACGTGTCATTCATCGTGATGGACAAGCTTCAGAAAGTAGCCGTTTGGCTGCAAAGTAGAGACATTCCTCAAAAGAGGAAGGGAAATTGTCACAAAGTTTTAACTTCCTGACAAATATAGACAACTACCATCCATCACTGATTGAAGGATCTTTCAGCAGTGTAGTCAATTTATGGGTGTAGCGTCTAATGTGATTTCATAAATCCCCCCACTGTGTGTCACATTTATATCCCATGATTCGGAACAGTAGCAGTCTGTCGAATGAATGATAGGGTTGATTTTCCTGTGTTTAAGGTGTTAGTTCCCAGTTGCACACGGACGGCTCAGTCAGCCTTAAATGTTCACTTATCAGTGACTGATCCTGCATCAGCTGGCAGCCTGATCCACCATCATATAAATGTCAACATTTCCCTGCGCTTCGGTTCAGCCGAGGCCTTGTGGATCCTCTGCTTTATGAAAAATAACATTTTTCCACATACATTTTTCTGCTCACAAATATGCAGGAGAAAGCTAATAGAAATGACATTGATCCCTACCCTATCTTACTCTCCGTCACACAGACACATATATAGGTGAGAGCGAGCTTACCAGTGAAGGGCAGCCACCTGCAGCGGTGGCCATGGAGCCGGGGGGTTAAGGGCCTCGCTCAAGGGCCCGCAGACGTGACCATTCTACTGAGGCGAGGCTCAAACTGGTGACCTTCCTTTTACAAGCTGAGGCAATTAGCCTCGACTACAAGCTACATCTCTGGTCACATTTACGCAGCACAAGCAGCGATGCTGTTGCCCACCACTCAAATTGCACCATTGTATGTTGGCCACAAACAGTCACTACACTTGGGGGGCCCTCAAGTGACTATTTGAATGGTGCCCCAGAAGCCAGAAACCCCTGCTCACAAAGATTTCTGGCCTCCTCGTGTTTGGTGTGCGGCTATGGTGAAAACACGAGTCAGTCTACAAAGCCGTGAAAACACGAGTCAGTCTACAAAGCCGGTGCTCGACCTCTCTGTCAATCACTCTATATACAGACTTCCACACCATTTGTAATCAGACCCAGCTCCTGCATTTAGTTCCTTAATTTTCATTGACCTCATTTGTTTGTCAGAATTATTTGCAAGTCAGTAGTAATTAAAGCAAGGGTGCTCAACCCCAGTCCTGGGGGGCCAGAGCCCTGTGTAGCTTAGTTCTTTCCCCCTTCCACCATAAATGATTCAGCTCAAGAGCTGTGTGGTAATTAGCACAAGGAGTTGAATTAAATGAGGGGAAACCCAAAAATGTGCAGGGCTCTGGCCCCCCAGGACTGGAGTTGGGCACCTCTGAATTAAAGCATCAAGTATCAATTGATCTTACAGATATGTATCCTGGTTAGAGTTCCTGGGAGCGGGGGAGCTGCTAGAGATTTTGGGCCCCATGAAATAATATCATATTGGGCCCCCAATTCAGACTGATCCAATTAACTTCAAAATTTTTAGGGCCCTTGTCACTCACAGGCTTTCGATTGTCCTAACTCCCCCCCCATCTCAAAGCATCATAGAGCAGAATTTCCCGACCCGATCCCTGGGGACCCTCAGACCATGGAGGGAGCAAAAACGTGGACTGTCTGGGGGTCCCCAGGGACCGGGTGGGGAAACACTGGCATAGGGCACAGGACTGGAGTGGGATGCCAGTCCACTACAGGGAAGAAATACAATTTAGTGATGCCATTTAACCTAAACACATGCATTTGGACTGCAGGAGAAGACATGAAAACAAGCAAATTGCTCACACATAGCAGGGGTGGGATTTAAACCCCCAACGGGTGTCAGGACAAATTGTTACTCACTGAGCCTCCTGCAAAGTACGACTTGTGTTTCAGACAATTATTTATCTTCCCTGGAGACTCAGTGACATAATAAAATAATCGAGGCCAGAGGACAGGCATGTCTATACACTATATCACACTTTTACTTGACATATAGCCTTTCTGGCTCCACAAAGTTGAAATGCAACTTTACAAGCCATTGAACCACAAATCACAACTTATTTTTATAACTTATGCTGGCTACTACATCAATTTTTTCCCCCAATAGTCGGATTTTTTTACAGCTGCTCTGTTGTTATGCCAAGTCAAATAAACAAACCGATTCATCGGGGATCCGCCACAAACGCTGCATTTAAACAACGCATGTGCAGAGTGGTACTGTTGCAGATTGACCACTAGGGGGCTACTGCGATAAGTTATAAAAGTCGGTCTGTTACCATGGCCCAAAAGCGCACGTTATTTCCCTCTGTCCGTGTTCAGTTGATATTATTTATTAGCAGTTCTGTTTTGTCTGTAAGGAATGCACATTCATACTCGTCCCAAATTATATTACAAAGTCAAAGTGTCCTGGAAAATATTATATATGTATTTAGTGAGATGTAAAGATCCCATATTACAGCCTGGTTAAGAAAGGTTGTCACTCTAATTTGATTGTTTTAATATATTTCATTGAGAGTATAAATGGCATAACATTTGGAAAAAAAAAAAAAAACAATATCACTATCATGTCAAAATTAAATAAAAATAATGAAGGATAGACGAGCTCAAATTCGGATAAACATGGACGAATATATGCATCGTGATCGTCATGAATGCCAAAAGCAAAGCAGTCTGTCATTCAGAGGGTCTGTTTCAGTACCTACTCACCTCCACGGATGATGCAGCAGAGCAACATGAGGACGTACGTTTCTCTTTTGTAAAACTCCCAAATTTCCAGAAGTTAAGAATGCCGGTGTGGAAATCGTTCTAGCTGACCACAAGATAGAGCTGTAACACAACAATCGTCTTACATGTTGGAGAGCAATTGCCAAGGTTTAAAAAGGAACACTAGAGAGGATTCCACCCTCACTGAACCCAACCCCCCTATTTAAATAAGTTAAACCAGTTACAGTCACGCGCCCCATAACGACAGTTCTGCATGTTCGACAGCGGTCCCATTGGATTATAATAATCTATAACGATAATAAACAATAATGTTACTAGCTAGTGCATTTGTAATAGGCTTATTTTACATTTACCGTTATTTTAGAGTGTACTCCTTCTACTTAAAAGAAAGACGTTATGCCGTGACCACACTCATTCACGCATCTGCCAGGTCGCTTCTCAGAATGTATTCGGCCATTAAGCGACGCATGACTGTACTGCTTTTTTTATTCTAAATATGCGGATGGAGTTTCAAATATTGCCAGATGAGAACATTTCCCAGAGAGAGGCGCAGGGACCGGACAGGCAGGGCAGGCTATGGCCGGGGGCCCCGAGCTGGGAGGGGGCATTGGAGGGCCCCAGAGTGCCCAGAATCGCCTGTTTTCCCAGATTTTAATCATATTAAGCTCACTCTCGATGCCTTGATATCCCAGTGGGCTATTCGGTGTGTCAGAGTGTCATAACAGCGTTTTAGATGATTGGTTAAGGCTGTGTTATGGGTGGAGTATTGGGCAGTAATGTGAGCAGTAATGTGGGCAGTAATGTGAGTAGTAATGCGTCCTGATGTTTGAAGGTCGCAGTGGTCGCTGCTCCTGTCCTAAGGTGACTGAGAAATGTCCCATGTAACTGGCACCACAAGATGTGCAGATTATTGAGGCCCGTCTCTTCAGCCCTGAGAAGGCGGGGGCGGGGGGGGGTCCTCATTTCAGTAATTTTCAGTAAATGCCACTTTACCTCATAAATAATAATTTACAATAAAGTGCATTAACACAGTTATCCCTGATGTAAAATTTGATTAGTATTTGGAATACGGCTACATATTTTTATTAGTTAAGCAAAGGTCAATGAAAACAGAGTCATTACATATTTGCGGCTTTAATTTCCAGACATCAGGTTCCGCTTTTTGACGTTTGTCTCGCTCCCTCAGCGTTTCACCTCATTAAGTCCGCCACAATCTCCATCGCCGGGAAGCGGTCGTGGACTAAGCGGAATATAACCTGAACACGACACCTGCTGTTTTATTACATAATTGGCTGTAAATGTTCACAGTTCTTGTGACAGCCGTCCACGCGCTCACCTTGGCGCTCCTTGCCGTGACCGATTCGTCACGCTGTACGTCGGCACGCCAGAGCGCCGCGACGTGCCGTTTGTTTGCAGCAGCACAGATAGTGGCGCAAAACGGAGCTGCGGTCGTGGCTTTAACGCGTTCCATATGGGGGATGTGATCAGCGTCTGAGAGACGGCCATCTAGCCAGCGTTATCAAGCCGTGGGGCTGCGACCTTATCACACCCCGATGCTGTCTGGCGGGGAGGGGGAGGGGTGTTCATTTTCCTGTGCTTAGTCAAGTTTAGGGTGCAGTGTGGGCAGGCTGGGCAGAATGAACATCTCTGGTCCTGAATAACAAGCCATTGTGCGAATAGCGCGAACGGCTAACCGCTGTCAGCATGGAAAACTGGGCTAACACGGCACGTCGTGGATGTGGACCGTATTCCCGAGTCCACAGTCGCACAGGCAGGGCTGGACTGGAGTTTTATTTTTTATTTTTTTGCTGAGCGTGGGGGTGGGGTTAGTGATAAATTTTCCTGATCAGAGGGTGGGTCTCCTGCAATAAATTTTGCCGGCCTAAAAACCCATCAGTTTGAAAATGCCTGGTATGCCAGATGGCCAGTCCAGGCTTGCATACCACACAGGTACCGGGTGAAAGACGTGCACCTGAGGTATGTGATGTGAGCCTAGGATGGAGAAGCAGCTCTGTCCAGCAGAGGGCAGCGTTTAGCCCGCCTGTCACCATGGAGATATGCCCTCTCAGCCTTGAGAGTGGACCTTCTGGCCAAATGCCTTGTGTGCGATTGTCTTTTCCAGGACATCGATGTGAGCATGGCTCCTGGACGGCTGTTTGCTTCACCGATGGAGTCCAGAAGGATGATAGCACACGTTTGTGCCCCAGCTGATCGATGGCCAGGGTGAGCTGTGCAGTGCCAGGCACTGTGAGCTGTGGGATGCACTTTGTTCCACCTCTGTTGTCCTGTTGACACCTACAAACCCTCCCTTTCAACGGCTGCACAGACTGAACGTCCAGTGCAGCACAGACTGAACGTCCAGTGCAGCACAGACTGAACGTCCAGTGCAGCACAGACTGAACGTCCAGTGAAGCACAGATGTGCCTGTTCAGATACATGGCGACAAATGAGTTCACAGCGAGTTCACGAGAACGTGAGTGCGTTCAGTGTAAGCAGACAAGCGCTTAACACCAGTTTTATATAATGGTCCTTCCTTCTTTCACTGTGTGTGGGAAAAAAAGTTCAAGAAAATTGCAAATCACTGGTTAACAACTGGTGGTTGACTAAAAAGGGCATTTAATTTCCTAAAATTTTCTGTCACTAATGGTGAAATTTTGATCTGAAATCTCTCCATCCACCGAGCCCAGACTCCTCTGCCCACCGAGGCCCTGCCCCCCCACAGTTGATGGACCCCATACATGGGTGCCCTATGCACTGCCAGACTAAAAAAGGCCTGTGTTTAAGTAACACCCTTTTCAAGACTCACAGAATTACATTCCCGACAGACCCGGAGATCAGCTCTCTGGTCAACTTGACTAACTCCAACCTGCTATAAAACTTACAGAAATTACAAGTAACTATTACCAAAAACGTATTGCAAGATGGAAATCAGACAACAGCTAACCAACTGGCACATGACAACCTGGAATTAGAAGCTGTTTATAATTGGGAAAAGATCAAAACTACAAAACAACAGTTATTTATTGATGGGAGAACGTCCCCATGGCCGAATTTTTTATTTTGCCGTCTATGTTGCACTTTATGATGTACCGAAGTGTGATTTACTGATGCGTCTGTCTGCATTGCTCTCTTATTCGAGTTTTCGATGGCTTCCTTTGTTTCATGCCTTATCTTTCTTGTGGTGTGTGGTGTTTCAGTTCAGCAAAACAAAATATTGAAAACGACAAGCCAAACTGTGTCTTTGGGTCACCAGCGGTGCTGGGAGGTGGGGCGGGGTCCAAAGGGGGCGGCGAGCGTGTTTACACGCTGCACTAAGTCAAACTACGCTGGCAGGTGGCAGGATTGCATGAACGTGCGTGACCTAGAAAATCTCAACAGCAAGCAGATAAACGGATCCTAAATGATTGGTTATGGGTTCAAATCCCACCTGTCTGTTGGCGTTCTGTTCTCATGTGTTTTATGTCCAACTTTCTCTAATAGGTTGAGGATATGCTCTTAGGTTAATTGATGTCCCAAAAATGGCCATAGCATGTGACTGGGTGTGGACTAGCGTCCAGTCCCGGGTATATCGCTGCCTCGATTGAAATGGCTGTAGGGTGGAAGGATACATTGTCAGCTTATTTATCACTTTGAAACTGGTATAATTATCTGTTTCAGGGTGCAGGCATCTTGGGAGAAGATGAGGCTTCTAGAACCAGACGTACACTATTGAATGTGGGTTTGAGGGTGACCTTGTGCTCCGGAAAAACAGTCTGCATGAAAATGCGCCTCATTACGTTTGAATTCAAGCCTAAACAATGGAGGCGAGTGCAGTCAGTTAACGGGAGTTTAATACAGATAAGGCAGAATTTAATAGATTATTTAAAAACACTGCAGGAGGAAACCCACCTGAAAACATGGAAGGTATATACACACAGACACACATACACACACACACCCTGGCTACAGTATGTACCTCATGTACCTACAGCTCTACCTCCATGTAGAAAGGTTAATTTAGACAGAGTTTTTGTAATGTTAGTTATCGTGGATGTTAGCAACAAATTATAATTATACGAAGATGTACAAAATGATCCAAAAAAAAATCACAAAAAGACTTTTCAAAAACAGCCAAATGCTGAGTCGTTCTCCCAGTGAAATAATCCTTAGATCCGGGCAAAGGAAAGCAGAGCAGCGGAATGATGAGTCCCAAATGAAAAGGAATAAATATAATGTATGGTGTATTTAATATGCCCCTGGGGGAGAAGGGTGTACTCCTGCCGATTCTCACACCCCCATTTTCTATATGTCAATGAGGGTTTAATTAATGCCAACAATGGTTTGCCCCTCCCCTGGTAATCAGCATTTATTGTTAGGTAGTCAGGATATTATGGGGTGTCCCTACAGTGACAGATTGGCCGAAACGGGCAAACGCTCTCCTGACCGGAATCAGGGTGACTGGGGGTTTGGGGAAGGTGTGGTTTTTCCCATATCCAGGGCGAGAGTGAGAGTGACGGAAAACACTGGAATATGTTGAGATAATGGTGAGAGACAGCTGGGAACCGTAACAGAAAGCGTGTCCAGGCAGCTCCTGACTTACGGGCAACTGACTTAAGTAAGTGCAGACTTGCACAAAAAAGAGCTCTTCGTAGAGTTCACAGAAGCATTAACATAAAAAGGTGACATACGCCTGTCAGTCACAGGAGCGTTATCATAAAAAGGTGACATACGCCTGTGAGTCACAGGTGCGTTAACATAAAAAGGTGACATACGCCTGTGAGTCACAGGAGAATTAACATGAAAAGGTGACATCCGCCTGTGAGTCACAGGAGCGTTAACATAAAAAGGTGACATACGCCTGTCAGTCGCAGGAGCGTTAACATAAAAAGG
>JAODLC010000050.1:1620145-1636196 GCA_026781145.1 Hippopotamyrus pictus
GTCACAGGAGCGTTAACATAAAAAGGTGACATACGCCTGTGAGTCACAGGAGCGGTAACATAAAAAGGTGACATACGGCTGTCAGTCGCAGGAGCGTTAACATAAAAAGGTGACATACGCCTGTCAGTCGCGGGAGCGTTAACATAAAAAGGTGACATACGCCTGTCAGTCGCGGGAGCGTTAACATAAAAAGGTGACATACGCCTGTCAGTCGCGGGAGCGGTAACATAAAAAGGTGACATACGCCTGTCAGTCACAGAAGCGTTAACATAAAAAGGTGACATACGCCTGTGAGTCACAGAGTTAACATAAAAAGGTGACATACACCTGTGAGTGAATTTATGTTTTACCTCCTCATTTATTTAATATGGGCGCTTTAGTACATATTGCTAGTTTATGTTTGGCTTGTGTGTTTTTTGCTATAAGGTGTTGTGAATGGTATTGGAAGGTAATTCCAAGTTACATTAAATTTCACTTACGTCAGGATGTGTGGGACACATGACTGATGTCAGTCAAAAACTGCCTGTGTTTACAACAAAGATCAGCTCACCAACCCAAGCGCCTACAGACTCAACCATTATGGCACCACTGACCGTGTTATACATAAACGACCATATATCATACAGACCATATACCATACAGACCATATACCATAAATACCATATACCATACAGACCATGTACCATGCAAACAATGTACCATACATACCATATACCATCCAGACCACGTACCATACAAACAATGTACCATACAGACCATATACCATACTGACCATGTACCATGCAGACAATATATCATACAGACCATATACCATACAGATCAAGTACCATACTGACCATATACGATACAGATCATGTACCATACAGACAATGTACCATAGAGACCATATAGCATACAGACCATATAGCATACAGACCATGTACCATACAGACGATATACCATACAGATCATATACCATACAGACCAAATACCATACAGATCATGTATATTTGCCTGAATATAATGACACCACCCTGTACTGAATAAGTACTTATGGAAGATGGATGGGTGAATCTAATGATATATTATTGCCTCTATATACAATATGAAATGATGAATGGAGCATCGCCTCATTCACACATTGTTCTTGTGCTTTTTAGTCTTTGACTGATTGTGGATTGTGACCTAATCTGCTGGAATGTGTCTCAGGATAGTGGTCAAGCTCCCGTCTGATGATGAGGAGGAGGTCAGCGACCTCAGCCATGTCATCTGGTGTCCTTAGTGCATCACCGTTGCCTGATTATCTTGGTGTTCCCATTTTAGGAAAAAAAAAAACCACCGGGAACGTCAGGATTTCAGCTTGATCCCCCACCCCCCAGGTGATGGCGCATTCCGGAGGCACAGCACCCCCTGGTCCCCGCCAGGTGGTCACACCCGTGCGAGAAAGACCCACCCCATCTGCGTAAGCATGCTTGGTAGATCTGTCTTCCTTGCCTTGATGCATCGGGCCTGGGTATTCGGCAGGACGATGGGGTGTGACCGTTTCAGCAGGAGCCAAAACACTCTCACTGTCCCTCCCTCTCTCCCCTGGGCTAGTGATTTCCGATCCTTTCACGGGTTAAAGAGTCCCTCTGCTCCGTGTTCCCAATAACAGGAAGTAATGGAGCAGTCCATTTCACGCCAAGAGGAAGAAGACAGTCGCGTTGCTCCCTCTGGCTGGGACTCCGCGGAGCGGCACCTCACTGAAGCGGCCAGCCCAGTCTCCCGTGACGGGCCTTCCGACCTAGAAAAAGGGCGACGTCAGAACCACAGGGGGGGCAAGAGCCAATGACAGCAGGGGAGAGTGATGTAACATGCGCGTGACCCTGAATAAACCGTACACTAAAAGGAAAGCCCCACCTGCACGAAAATGCAGGTGCACAGGATGCCAAGATACGCAGCTAAACGCGTCTGTGTTGGGTGCATTTTTACGACACCTTGCAGAATGCCGTCGCCAGGAGTGGCAGCAATCACACCAGCCATGCAAGCGACATAACGGCAATTAGAATAATCAAGGACTCAGGAGAATCACGGAACGGCGCTGCCAGAAATCCCTGCCTGCACTTAGCCGCTCGGAATCATCGCGGGGAAAATAACCCCCCCCCATGGTTTCTCCTGTAGATGCCTTCGGGAGGAAGCCATATTGAAAGCAGGGTGTAGGTGGTTAGAGTCTCTCCGTAATCTTTGCCTACCCCGTAATTATGCGTGCGATTGAGTCAGCCCAGGTTTCTGCTGCTCCTAATTTGCAGCTTGAATTCGTTTCCGTCTTAAAGGTCACGGTTATTCCATAGAGGAAAAGAGACTTATTCATCTTCCCACAGGTCTTGAAGAAATGCTTACAAATGGTTAATGACAGGTGTGAGTGATTCTATAGTTTTGGCACAGTAGAGTTTTATTATGATAACACGGATCTCTTACGATCTGAAGACGGTGCTAGAAATAGCTCATTTACAAACCAAAAAATGTACAGAACAAAAAAAAAAACATGTAAACATGTTTATGTCTGTCTTTCAGAATTTCAGCTGTCTTTTCTTGAAGTAAATATATATTATATATAAACATATAGACATTTTATTGCTACCCAGCTGAATCTGTATGCCTTTCATGGGATGCAGTTTAAATAAAATATAAGACCGTCTTCCATCCATCTTCCAGAACCTTTTATCTGGCTCAAGGTCACCGTGCGGCTGATCCTGTCCCAGAGACCTCGGGGCATGTGGCACGCCCTGGATGGGGTAGCAGTCGATGACTGGGCAGACTCACTCACATGACCGGTGGAAAAACTAGCTTAGCTGGGAAGCCCGACTGAAATCAATATTATTCTTCTTAATACGTGGCATTTCTGATCAGAGATTATCGACATGCCAGCTCATTTGCCCACTGTTCCCATCGTTCCCAGTAAGGAAACACATAGGCTTAACTTGACATTTTGATAAAGACAGTTTTTGCACACTTATGTCTTTCTGACTTGTCTTCCTTCTCCCCGCTTCCACAGCTCTGAAGGCCCCCCCCTCTTTTAATGGCAGATAGAGGGCCCCTAGCCCCCCCAGGGAACCGGTTTTAAAGGTGTAACTCAAGATGGATTTCGACACAGAAATGGGGAGACGGCTGAGGTTTCAGGCCACGGTGAACCGCGGGGCTTTGATTTCGATGGAGGGGTCCTGCTTCCGGGAGGCTTGTTAAAACACCCACAGGCCTCTGTCCCCCCCCCAGCAGTGCTGTCTGTGTTTATTACAGTTGGGGCTCATTGTACTGGAGCTTAAATGGAGTTGAGGAGCTGAGTTCCCTTATTTCCACTTTCATTCTCGCTCTGTCTCCCTCTCCATGCACACAGACACGGTCAGGCGGCTGTCTTCTCTAAATTGACTTCAGCTGGACATCTCAAACTTGAGAATTACTGACCGGGGGGAGGGCTTTGTCAGCTGGGGGAATGATTCAAAGACATTTTTCAGCCAAGATGGTCTTTTCAAACACACACAAACACACACACACACAATTTCCTCTGTTCAGTACGGTTCAGGACTGAGCTTTTTGCCTCAAAGCAAGTCGGATGCTACGCTACGCTAACCCGCTAATCCCCAGGTCTGGATCCGCAATTCCTTTTAATAAACACTTCACGGTTATTCCAGGCGTAAAGCAGGGGCACTGGGCATCCGGTGATGGAAGGATGGATCTGAGAATCGCAGCATATTTTGGGGGAGTTGCTCCCTGGGGACGTTTCGGAATCCAGTTTAATCAATGAGAAATTTACAAACGATACTTGTACTATCCATTTGTAAACCACCCCTTTATTATACACAAACACTGTAATTGAACACAGGTTCAACACAGTTGAACACAGGCCAATGCACTACTGAGAGTTATATCAGGGTGGTGATGGGGGGGTTATGGCAACAGAATAAGTAAAGTGTGTTGTGTTTCTGGTAGAATATTCCAGTGACAGCGATCCTCCCTGTATTTATCCTAACCAGTGCTTCTAGTTGGCTTTTGTGTTGTTGATTGAGATTTATGTTTATCTGGAATCAAACGCATGAGGATCACATTTCGCGTAAACAAATCAACATTGTCGCTGTCGCTATGGAAATCTTCCTGGATAAATTAATGTCTGAATGAGCAGAAATAATTTAAAAACCACACCAGTAGCAGCGCTTCTCCCCATAATCCATGTATTAGCCAGACTGGGAATGCAACCTGGAATACCACCGGTTAACTGGGATCATAAGATTTACGGTAGTTATATTGTGTGTGTATTGGTGTGTGTTTATGTTTTTCAGCTTTAGAGCATTTACATTTTCACCAAATGTCTCCAAGTTTCTGTGTATGTAGCTTCTTTGTTGTTATCCACTTGGTGAAATATCTGTATATGTGTCATTACATCTGTGCAATTATCCTCTGCATGTGTGCAATATGGAAAATTGTGTGCACAAATATTTCATAATTGCCTTGCTTTTTCTTATGTATTGTATTGTTAAATTATCCTTTGGCTTATTCTCTGTTGCTATTTATCTTCTGGCTGTTCTGACAAATAAATTTCTCTGGTATGGGTTCAATCTTATCTTATCTTATCTTATCTTATCTTATCTTATCTTATCTTATCTTATCTTATCTTATCTTCATTCAGTTCATCCAGTGAGTCACCCTGGGCATATGTGCAATATATTCTATTTATATCAATAGCTGTCTATTCCTTTACCTTTCTAATGTAAAATGTCTTGTACTTATTCTTATATTCACCCACCTATTTTTTGCCATTGCTATATGTTATACTTATTTATTATCGTACAGAAAATACCGTATGCGTCAGTCTCGGCCAGCCAGTTGAATGTTTTTCTCTTTTTTTGTGGTGGTGAACTCTGCTGTTTGCAGTCACAAACACTTTATTATCCTTAGGGATAATAGGTTTTCTGATTCTGATTGTTGGGGGGATTAAGTTTTATTTCCTTAAAACTGGAGAGTCCTCAAAAATACAAGGATATGCATGCTAGTGTGTGCACACGTGCGCCTTCACAAGCGTACACACTCTCGGAGTTGTGGGTAAAACCGGCACAGCAGAAAGACAAGCATCATTCTAAGAAACAGAGAATGACGGAGAGGGATCGTTCAGAGACGTCAGCTCGCTACAGACTGGTCATGGCTTCCACAGTGGGGATCGCATAAAATAGGCCAAGCTCTGATATAGAAACCAGTGCCTCAGAGCCCTGGAAGGAAGCCATTGATAGTAGGTGACAGCAGCAGCAAAAACAAACCGCGATGACTTGATAACGTGTCAAAGCTGAACTACTGAGGCATTTATTTGCATGTACAGATTAGTGTAACCTTCTACAATAACACACAATATTGTCTAAAACGGCCTGGTATTTTGACTTATCTTTATTCATAATTTTTAACAGTCACTTAGAATAATTTAGTATGATTTAAAGTAGAATAATTTAACCATTTCTTTAGTTTTCATCAATTAACATGACAACATTCTATCTTTGAGGGAGCAAGCCACTATCAACTGGGGTGTAGAACCAATGGAGACAGGGGTGACATGTACCTCCAAATATTTGATTTGCCTTAATTCTCCTCCAAAATAAATAGACTTTGGCATTTAAATTATTACGGTGTGTACCCCCAAAGTCAAACTTTCTCTTACACCATTAATTATCAACAAAATGAATCCAATTCACTTCCGATATGCTGCTGTATGCATGCATGTAGAAAACACATTGCCGACGTGCTCATTGCCGACTCATCAAGGTGAGCGGGGGGGGGGGGGGTCCTTCAGAGAGTACTGGATGACCTATTTATTAGCTCCGCTGTTCGTTTTCTGAGTCATTAGCCCCCAGTTTTAATTCGCCGCCTTATTGATCTGGAGCTGCCGTGTCTGAATGGCCGTAACCGTTGGAGAGGAAACAGGACTGAGGCTATCTGGGTTAATTACCCCGCTGAGCAGGCTGGCGCTTCCCATCTGGGCTCCCGGCCTGATACACGAGGTGCTCCTCTGCCTGTCTCTGCCTGTCCAGACATGCCAACCTTCAGTCTGAGACCACCTGGCGATCCCTTAGACACACTTATGCAGGAGTGTATTGCTGCAAATCCGTTCTAATTAGTATGCCGACATTTGTATTAGTATAAATTAAAAAATGTTACTCAAAGTGCATCAATCAGTATTATCGCATGCGTATATTTTTTAACATACACGGTGTTCCAACCCACTGAGCTACATGCCACCCCTCATACGCTGAAATATCCGATGAAAGCATGAATATTTTTTGCCCATGGTGCTGGAAGAGGATGTAAGCTCATGGATTTGGAATTTAGCAAAACTAGTGGATAAGTGTGTTGACAATTAATGCTGTTTGCAGAAATGCAGTGGTTTTTGCAGCTTTATAGTTTGGGTCTAGCAGTTGAAGGTGCCCTTAGTGGGCTCTGTATGCAATAAGCGTAGAAAGTAGTTTAGTGAATGGAGACACTACCTCAGGCCTGAAGTTATCTGGTTCGTGTCTTTGGAGGACACTGCTGTTGTACCCTTGAGGGGAAGCTAGGTCATTGCACCACTAAAATATTATCGTACAAAGGGTAAAATGGCAGGATAATTTTTGCCGAAACAGTCGATTAAACACAGAAACAAGAATCATCTTTGGAAAGCATTAGTTAAAAATTTTAAACGTTCCTTTTAAATTTATATTTTAAAATGTGGAGTGGTGCAATTTTTCTAGTGTTCTGTAGGTGGCAGCAGTGGTGTGGAAGGCCTGTCTGAGAGGGACGACCTAATTCAGGCCTCCCAAGTGAGCCACAGCACTTTCTGGTGACTCTTACTGGAGCCTGAAGCTTATCCCCTTCACTGCCTCACTTGTCAGCACCGCCCCCTCATTGCCCCTCCTACAATAAGACTGCTTCGTTTATCTCCGGTCAAGCTTCATGCGTCCATAGGATCAGCTGACACAGTTCTCCAATGGCCTTCTTCCATGGATAGTCTGCTCTCCACACTCCTTTGCTCAAATGCGTGTCAGAGAATATCAGAGCGTGACAAAAATTTCTATCGATGTTGACTTTGAGTTATAGCCCACGCCTACTCGTGCCCCCCCCCCCCCCCCAATCATTAAATGGCAATTTTTGAGGGTCAATGCTATGACATTGATTTATTCGCTGCAGCCATGGGTGCATTTGGAGAGGAAATCAGCATGATCTGGCGGGGCACTGCATTCAAAAAGAAGCGTTCTGCTTCAGGACGAGATGAGGTTAAGCTAGGTGTCTAGGCAATAGTCCATCATGATCATTAAAGATCCTCTCGCACATCTTGGCAAGCCCAAAAGTAACCAAGTGTGTGGAACCTCTAAAGAACTCATATCATACCAAGTAGCTCCGCCCCCCCGTCATCACCACAGTGAGAATGGTCGGGGATTACCAAACAGTGTTTTGTCTTGCTTTTTCTCACTGAGTCATCAGTTTAACTAACCTCAGAGAATGTATGACCAATCGTATCTGCCATTCGAATCCACACAATCATTGGTGATAGGTTATCGCTGTCTGATCTATTTCCTTAAACATACCAGGAGAGCTTAGAATAAGAAATATTAATGAATTCCTTAATAATAAATCATCCTTCATCCATCAGTCAGCGATGTATTGTAGTGACCATAATTACGCAGTAAGATACAATTATTAAATTCATCATTATGGTCCTACCTTGAAGCATCTCATTTAATCATGGTGTCTGCCTTTCTTACTGGCTTTATTAATAATTTATCACCCCAAACCCAGACATGCTGGTGAACATCTCTCTTAGATCAATGAACGAGTGAAAGAGTGAGCGACTGTCTTGTTTTGTGTAAGAACCGGAAATGAAAGGAATAACTAGGCTCGGCGCAGACAGACGTTGTATTAGGTGAGGTCAAAGGTCTGAGGGGCTGGCGCTCAAACGGAGCCCCCAGTACCTTCAAAGTTCACACTCAAGTTCACATTAAGTAGCTCGGGCAAAAAGGGACCCGACCCCCCTGCCCTGCATGCACCTGCTTCTCTCAGACTATTGCTATTTTACAGCCCTGTGAATAGTTTACATCATAGTGCCATCAAGTGCAAAAAACCGCAAAAAGAATGTGATCAGTTCACCAGGAGAAAGACCAGCGGGAGGGGAGGCCCATTATGCAGGCCAATCAGGGAGTGTCTGGAGGTCACCTGACTGCTCCAATGAAACACAATGGGCAGTCAGGGAGAAAAAAATCAGATTCAGTGGAAGAATTCCTTACTGAAATATTACATATTATGTAATTTCCATTACCTGCTCAGAGTTTCCAAGAATGAAGCTGCCGTTCGCTCTGATCCCTTATCAGATCTGCATTATACCCACAAGATCCTTCCCGCTCGGCGAACCAGCCCTCCTGTGGATGAATTATTGCAATGAAATGTGGGAACATCTCCCCTAAGCTGCCCACCCCCTTCTCCAGTGCGTTCTTGGCATGGGGGGGGGGTGGATTTGGACTCTAAAGGCACCACACCTGCCCTGGATGTCACCCAGACTGACTGAAAGATCCCTCGGGGTAAGAAAGAAAAACTAGCAACGAAAAATTACATTAAATGGGGCTCGTAAAAGTATTAACAAGATCCTTTCACACGCATATGTTCGGTCAGCTGTAGGTTTGGGTTTTATACGGAGGTCTGTTTGTGGTTTATAACATTCCGTGTGCTTAACCCCACAAAATGCATTGGTCTCCTTTTTAGATTGAACTACATTTCTTTTTGCTGAATGACCGCGGTGCCTAGACGACCTTGCCAACCCCCCCTCCCCCAGCCCAGCCCAGCCCAGCCGTCTCTACGAAAGCTCAACCCATTAAATCCCCTCTCCAGACCACAACCTCAAACCTCAATTGCTAAAGTGGGCAGCAAGTCTCCACCACCAAACCACAGCATCTTCATATTTTATTCTGTCATTTTTACAAGATGGCAAAGGCCGTACGCTGGGCATGAGCAACTCAGGAATCTCAGCCTTTTCATGATACTTTCAGTTGTTTTCATTGTTAGAAAAATCTCATTTTATACAATAACATCTTTCACCTTTAAACCACCCCCCCCCCACCCCCCGTCATATTTCTGGGAGCGTTGTGCTAATTTGCAGCTTATTCAGTGCAAAATGTCAGTGGCAAACAGCAGCACGTCTGCTGAACAGGTGAGTTTTGTTATCGTTTGACCTTTATCAAGTTGATTGCAATGTTCAAAGAGCGAGATGCTGTTTGCCCTCGATTGTAAATTACAGAGCCTTCTTTACCGAAATCAGAGAATCCATTACATTATCATATTTTAACCCAGTATAGTGTGGGGGTGTGTCTTGGTACCTTCCAATGATGGCTTGCGATAGATGGTGCTCACACCTTTAAGCAAAGCCTCTGTAGAATCAATTGTGATCCAAATGCCAGGGAGGCAAGGAGCTGGCAAACTTGGTAACCGAGTCTCGTTAACTGAGAGAGAATTGAGAAACCAAGAACGTGAATTTGTTAAAGGGTAGCCCGGGACTCAGTAACAATACCGCTGTCCTTGATGTGCTCTTGAACATTATATTTGCCTGCTTCCACAAAGGAGCATGGGGCAGCAGAGGACAGAGACAGCTAAGGGAATCTTTTCATTCACATTTGTGTCAATCTCAGTATGGAAGCTTTACGTTGTTATTTTTAAGTTGATTGCGTGTCACTTCCTGTCATCTTTGAAGGTGAAATGAGTGCCCAGTGAATGACCTTCAACGCACGAACACTCTCCACTCATCTTAAAGTGTACATTTAGCAACATCTGGTGGAAACCAAACTTGATTTGCTAAAGGCATGTCAGAGTTGCGCTCAGTACTGGATGCAGCCAACGCTGGTGTGTTGATCTGAAGCCAGAAGTAACAGCAACCAACTCGCATCACAGCGGTTCCTTATCTGTATCAATTCCTGTTCTTGTTCTCATCCTAATTACACGACCACGTATTCAATCCTAGCACCCGTTCGATACCTTCCGTGTTCTTCAAACCGCCTACTTGAGTTTGCCTTTGGAATGGAATGGAGCTGCAGGAAGGAAGATGATCAAGTTAGGGGAGATAAGGGTGCCCGTCTACCAAGGATGTAGACTCCTGCTCACATTGATCTGTCAGAAGAATAATTAATGCTTGACACACTGTGCCGTCTTTGTCCAGAGCAATTGGCCAGCAGGGGAATGAAACCAGATGAGATCTCTGATAAGAAAGCAATGACCTTCCTCAATCCTTGAATTAAAGAGAGAGTTTTAGACTAACTCCAATGCTGCTCAAAGGTTCATAAAATAATCCTCAAGGGAAATTACAACGAAGGAAAGATTCATCCTCTATGCCTGTTCTTGCTACTGTTCTGATCATGTGAGCCTGAAGCCTATTTCTTAGATGGTTAATCCTTTGATAAACTGTCCCATTGTGAAACCGCTCGACGACGGTCTTTTTGATCCCGGATGAGCTGGCGCCGTTCAAAGCCACATGTCTTGCAAAGTAAATTCCCATCTAGGGTATTGAAGTGTGATTTCCACTTAACTCTAATCGTTATATAGACACTTTGTGAAGTCCACGTTCTCCATAAGTTTAAGTCAATGTTCATGTAAGGCTGTGAGCCCTAACTAGAGTATACTTCAGCTATACAAGTAGGAAGCCCAACACAGGTTTGTGAGGAAGGAACAGGGAGAGTATTTGCTTACAAGAGCAGAAAGCAGTGCGAAAGAATGAAATCCATTGTGATATCTACATATGGGAAAACCTGTAAGGTTTCCAGAAAGGATTGTCAGTTCCTGGGAAGAGCTGCACTGGAGTTTATTTTTGCTTTGGGAAGAGAGAGGGAAACGTAGAACTGTGTCTTTCACTGGCGGTAATAAGACACAGGTGAAGTGAATGAAGGTATGAGCTTGATGGGCCGAATGGCCTCCTCTCGTTTGTAAATTCCTTATGTTCTTATGTACTCATTGGCTGACTCTGCCCCCCCCAGGCCCCCTGTACCGTCACCCCGTAAAAGCTCTTTGAGTGGCTCTAGATCTTCTGCTTGTGAAACTAAAAGCACTCGATGGGTCTTCTAGTCCAAAAGTTCTAGTACTTCTAAAATACCTGCAGAATAATCAGAATGAAAATGACATTAAATGACCAAAATGACATTTTTACCACATGTGGAAAGTTCAAACACATACTGGAAGTATTTCTTGAACGTTCCTGTACTCAAGGGAATTATGCCAAAGCAATTGATTTGAAATTGTCTGCCATCCAGATGGGGTGAGGATGTGATTATGTATGCTTTAACGGTACGATAATGGGAATGGATTTGATGTTTAACTTCCTGCTCTTTTCAGCGGCGTGCTGTAATTAAAGTCGAAAAAGTTGTAGACGTCCTCCGAGCTTCTGCACCCGGGGTAAAGATTCCTCGGATTTCGTAGCACGGCGGATTGATTGTCACGTCACTCCCCCCCCCCTCAGCAGAAACAAGGCTTGCAGCTGCTGATTGATCCTGGGGTGGGGGCTCGTCTTCTGTGCTGCTGATGGAAACGTGGGCGGGGGGGGGCATTCGTGCATTCAGGCATTCATTCATTCCGTCACTGTCGCCCGATTTCTCATGGTGGACATGAAGATAATGTAAGTGACGCCCTTATGCCTGCTTGTATCCTTCAGAACAGGAGTGTCTGCAATGTGCTATTTGCCTCACTTGAAGGTTCCTTTGGACCAAAGCATTTGCTAAATATGTAAGATGTGAATGTTATACTTCTTTACTAGGTCAATTGACACTGGACACACACGTGCTTTGGTGTGACTTGATGTTTTTCATGAAATAAATCACGTACAATAAGATCACATGATGCAAATGTCATTGATGGCGCCCCCTGTCTGAGACAAAGGGAAAGTGACTTGCTAAGACAGCGCCCTCACAGATGATGCGCCCTCACAGAAGATGGCGCCCTAGGTGGCCTCTCATGTTGTCCAATGCAGGGGTCGAACGGTACCAAAATTACACCGAACCTAAAACCAATGTTTGTACCAAATCGCGAATATTGTGTACCATTACTCCCCCTATTCCTGGGACATTGGTAACAAAATATCAAAATCATTTCATGGGGTGTAAAAAGTTGTACTGTGGCTGGGTGTGGCTCCCGGACTATGGGTTTGACATATGCGGCCTATTGGGTTGACCAGCACTGAACAAACAACTGTTCCCTGTCAGCCACAATAGTATCACTTATAAACACTGGCAATGTGCTACGTCGCCTTCACAAAGGGTTTCTGGGAAGGGGGCGTTTGTGTCTGTGGTGGGAGAGTCAGGGATTTGTGTCACATTTCTATGCGTCTGTGGTTTCTTCTCTCCTCCTCCGTGCCGCTAGCCTACAGATCCATAGCCGCATCTTCATTGTATTCTGTGATTATTCTGAGTATTTCAGATACCCGCCCATGAGGCAACACAGCTCTCAAGTTTTTTCGGGTTTCCATTTATACCATGTGGGCCCCAGCCAAAGTTGCCGTCTGCCCCCGAAAGGGGAAAACCTTCAGCATAAGCCCCGCAGTCGTGGCCAAGTCTCCCTGCACTCGATTACCGCACGTTACTGGAAATTATGCTGCACGTAAGTCGTTGATAGTTTTCTCGGCTCGGATTCAGAAACTTGTAAAAGAGAAATGAACGGGTAAAGATCCCAGCAGCCTGTACACATCAGTGCAAGAAAAGCCTGACAGGGATTATTGTACTAGACATAAGGACAGCAGCAGCATTTACCAATGAAATTACCACACCATGTGAAGAAATATATATATATATATATATATATATATATATATATGCATATTATAGATATATGGATTTTTAAAAAGTTTTTATTTTTAATGGAACAGGACCTGTTTAACTGTTGTTTAACTGTAATGCTAGTTTTAAAAGATGCGTAAATTGGTTTTGAAAGCTATAAATCTTAAAAGTACACATGCGCTACCGTGTTTCTCTTTAAAAGCAGTTTTTAAGGTAATATTTCATGGTGATCATGAAAATTCAGTTTACCCTTGCCCCCCCCCATTTTATGGGTTTAAGGGGCTCTCTTGACAGTGTGAGGCTCTGGATGTTACATCACTTCCTGCGTTACAGCACCCTGGAATTCTGAGCAGATTAATTATTTTCGCAGTACCTTGTTCAGGGACGGGCTGGCCTCCCCGGCACAGTGATGCGAAGGGAGCGTGGACAGACAGAAAGGGGGGAAAGAGAGAGAGTCAGCACGGTGCGCTGTGATGTGGGCCATATTACCGCCATCTCTGCCGCTTGAAAGCCGATACCTGTGAGTCGCGGCTGAAATCACAGGAACTCCCCGAGGTCGCGCTCACAGACACGTCTCTTCCTCCAGCCTTTACAGCTGCTGGATGGCAGCGGATTCGGCCCTGATCGTTATACCGCGGAAATTCCGAGCCCCCGATCCTGGCCGATTGTTTTGGATGAATTTGCTCACTCATTCAGGTTAAGCCAGGCAGGGGGTACTTCAATGAATGGGTTTACCCGGGCTAAAACCCAGGGGCATCCACTGCAAAGGGGCCTCAACCAGTGCTGCTTAATAACATTTTTAACTTGGAGTCGCTGTCTGTTCTGTATTATATGGAATCAGACTGTATTGAAAAATAAAATGCTGTGTCACGTTTTGAACCAATGAAGCAGGTTTGCCATAAAGGGTGTGAAAGTTAGGACAATTCCTACCTGAGTGACAGGGGCCCTAAAAGAACAGTAGCATAACTGGACTGGGGGGGGCAAATATGATGTGCTTTCATAGGGTCCAAAATCTCCAACAGCAGCCCTGCGGTACAGGATGTGACGTCTCCCATATTTCTATGATGAATGAAGTCTCCAGACTGTTCTAAATCTTATCATCAGGGACCCCCCCTAGTAGGGAGTTCTGTGACAAGTGACAGAGCCCAGGGGCCAGTGATGATGTTAATACTCCTGCGTTTAATCACAGAGTTGTTCTTTTAATTGGTTCCACATTTTTCCGTAGTTACTGGAAGTTCTCACATTTGTAATGTTTTGAGTTGGCGGCCATTATTTTATCATTTAGTTCTTTGCTCTGGTACCTTCAGAGTCTCTCCATCAGGCCCTCAGCAATAATGGAGGAACTCATGTGAAATATTTATCACTCTTCATGAGATCTTAGGACCAGCCTTTAGCTTGTCTTTGAGCGCCACTCGGTCTTTGCCGCAGTCACCCAGGTCTCCACCAACGGCATCATCGGCACGGCCCAAACCTCCAAACCCATCCACAGCCCACTTTATTAGCCTGATCGATACATAAGCAAGACAAACCTCAGTTAGCTTCGATGCCTTTAATGAAATTTTAACGAACGTACCTCGGCCTCCAGTGACGGTGGTGGCCTCAATATGTCTCCTCAGCGTGTGCTGTTTTCCCCCGTAATCTTCTGCAAACCTTCAGTCGGTTCACTTGCAATTTGACCCCATCCATGGCCAATTGAATGGGTCAAAACTCTACCCCCAGAAATTCCGACCAATAAAAATGACAGCGTCTGAACAGCATGACACCTGACAAATGATTGGTTTAAGTCTTCTAGATAATGTGCAGAGCTGAGAAGGCCACTGCTGGCTGAGGAACGGGGACAATCATGGTTGCGCTGCTCTTTTCGGTAAAATTAAAAACAAAGTAAACATCTGTGCCTCTGGATGTATTATTAATACAGGCTAGCTCTGGGACGTCAGGGAGGACAACAACCAAGAATTGTTTTCTGGAAAAAACGAAAATCTGTGGAAATGTGTGGTCTGTGTAAGACTAGGTGCGGTGCAATCAAATGCTGGGTTCTTGTCAAGAAAAAATTGGCAGTGAGGAATAAAGAGAGAAAAAACGTCTTTTTAATAACTTTGAAAAAACAAATGAGCCATGACCGTTAATCTGTCTTCCCGTCCACAAATACAGACATGAATCCATCTAAAAATAATCTGTCACCCTTTCTCTCTCTCTCTCTCTCTCTCTCTCTCACCCTCTCTCTCTCTCTCTCTCTCTCTCTCTCTCTCTCTCTCTCTCTCCCCCCCACCCTGCACACACACACACACACACACACACACACAAACCCTTGTTCCACACGTCCCTCTGATTCATCCTTTCTTTCCACTGAAGGGCACTCCGCTTAACCTGGAGAGACCCGTTTCCCATTCCAGACAAAGTGTGGAAGGCAGGTTCTCGCTTGCTGCTCCACAGGCATAATCTCGCTTCACTCTCGCTGGGACTGCAGGGTCAGCATTGTTAACTTCCTCGCCAAGATGCTGGCATCCGCATTAAAGGAGACCGGGACATCAGATAGACCCAGAGCGGCTCATCTTCTCACTTCCTTCTCCCAAAACTCTCGCCCCTCTGCTGACCCAAACGCAGTAGCTTTAGCGACCAGCAGCCGAGCTACGTGATGCGAGCTATGAACTCAAACGCGGCTTAGCGAGCTGATTTTCCTCATTATGGTTCCTTGACTCTAATCCAATTAGTGGATTGTTATTTTTGTCTCACAATCATAAGTCTAATCAGACGCGCCACCACCGGCCTTATTCTGCATGTTACGCAGTTCATGAGCCGTTCAGTGTGATGCCGCGTGATTGGCCGGAATCTGATACACCTACTGGAGGCACGTGGAAGCGGGACGCCCAGCCTCCCGCATCAGACCTGTTTATCTTTTGTTCCGTTGTTTTCACGCCCAGCAACGAAAAGCGGCATTTCACCGTCTTCGCATCCTGAGTGCTTCATGATTAAACGTTTCCAAAATAGATTGTTAGCGGAATTAAAAACAACCCCACTGAGGAAGATGGAATTGCGGAGAAATACAATACCTCCGGAACAGAAAAGGGAACGGGTCGGTCAGAAATGTTCAGAAAATGACACAATAAGTGAATCATAAGAACATAAGAACTATACAAACGAGAGGAGGCCATTCGGAACATCAAGCTCTCTTGGGGAGAACTTAACTAATAGCTCAGAGTTGTTAATATCATATCTAGCTCTGATTTAAAGGAACCCAAGGATTCAGCTTGCACTACGTTATCAGGAAGACTATTCCATACTCT
>JAODLC010000050.1:1636296-1646549 GCA_026781145.1 Hippopotamyrus pictus
CCAAACCTGTTAGAATCTTATAGACCTGGATCATGTCCCCCCTCAGTCTCCTTTGCTTGAGGCTGAACAGATTTAGCGCAACTAACCTTTTGTTGAATCGTGTTTATATCCAGCCATCCAGGTATTTGAATGGATTCTCCGCGAGGGAGAGCCCGGAGGCACAGGGTACGAGGCCAGAGGCACAGGGTATGAGGCCGGAGACACAGGGTACGAGGCCAGAGGCACAGGGTACGAGGCCGGAGGCACAGGGTATGAGGCCAGAGGCACAGGGTACGAGGCCAGAGGCACAGGGTACGAGGCCAGAGACACAGGGTATGAGGCCATAGGCACAGGGTATGAGGCCATAGGCACAGGGTACGAGGCCGGAGGCACAGGGTATGAGGCTGGAGACATGGGGTACGAGGCCGGAGGCACAGGGTACGAGGCCGGAGGCACTGGGTACGAGGCCAGAGACACTGGGTACGAGGCCAGAGACACAGGGTACGAGGCCGGAGGCACACGGGAGGCTGTACATTTACTGCACATTCTGGCATAAATCCCGCTTTTGTCCTTTCGGTGTCCCTTTAGGCAGGGATATTTACATAGAAACCAGAGGGGGGCAGAACTGCACGTCACAGTGAGGGGGGGTTGGCGAGTGCGTCCTGCTCCCCAAACCTGGCCCCCCCACCCAGTGCAGGGTCTCCCACTCGGCGCCTTTAATGAGGCAATTTGAGTTTTTACAGCGTTGGCAGCTTCTGTGGCACAGCCACTGCATGCAGCAGCGAGAGCCTGGGGGGGAGGGGGGGGCAGTGTTGAACTGCTGAAATTCAGTACATGATACCACACCAGAGAAACCCAATAAATGGCCATATTACAACCTGACTCAGCCGCCTTCCCGACTTCTCCTCCGCGGCGTGAGGTCATCCGTTTATATGACATATGTGAGGAGTATTTTTCTTATTTACTGGAGTTTCTTCCTTTATCCCAGGCTGTTCCATCGCCATCCATCTTCCGTTCGCTGCTTCCTTGCAGAAGACGCCGTTCCAGGTTGCAGTAAGATGGGGGTCAAAGGTCAACATGCTCCTTAAAAATAAACCTCTGCTGTGTTCCAAACGGCTCACTCATTCTCTCACTCCGCAATCGCAAAAGGGAAATCGATGTCGTTCCCTATATTGGGAATCAAGCTTCGGACACGTCATTCCAAGATGCACTCTGTTGGTATCCTAGCAACATTTGACGGCTGACATTTGAGATTAGTAAAATACAGCAACATCATAATCAGAATAGTGCAAAGTGATCATGCATGTGCAAGTCTGTAATTTATTTAAAAACATAATATAAAATTGTTATCTTTGATAGGTTGGTGCCCCATCCTGGGTGATTCCCGGTCTTGCACCCATGTTTTCCGGGATAGGCTCCGGACCCCCTGCGACCCGGAACAGTGGATGGATTAATAGATGGTTGGATGGATGGATAGAAAATATTTATTTAAAATTGAAATGTGAACTTCAGTTTTGGCAAATATTGCTATTATTATTATTATTATTATTATTATTATTATTATTATTATTGTAAGGTGCTTTGAAAAATATTAAAAGATGTGCTTAAATTTGTGTAGCAGGTGACCTATTTCATCATCATGTTGAGCAGTATTGTCGCCTTTGTATTGCTATACTTGATATACAGGGAACATCATAGCATACATTGCCTGCACACTACAATTTGTAGTGCATTGTGGGTATTTTATAGTGCACTACATACTGAGTAGGGTTTGCTACTCAGAATTCGCTCTACCCAGGATGCACTATATTGGGGGCTATTTAAGTTACCGAATGTGATTTCAATCATCATCCTAGGTAGAAAGGTGTGGTTTTTTGAAGATTAAAGAGCTATTCTTTTGTACTCTGTGGGTCTGTAGTTACATTTTTTTCCTCTAAGCTGATGATTAAACGTGTTTTATTAAACGCTTTCCGTGTTCCTCATTTAGTACAGTTGCATATAAAAAACCCTAATAGTGACTCAAATTCTGACACTTCTGCAGATGGGGATGAATATAAAGACAGTGCTCTGGAGATATGTGGAGATACGTGGAGATATGTGGAGATATTTGGAGATACGTGGAGATACGTGGAGATATGTGAATCCCTGATCCTTTCATGCTGTGGTGCAAGCAAGATCATCCACTCACCTGCTGTGGAAGCTTTCAGACGGCAGTCGACCAGCACGTCGCTTTCGGGGGAGGGGGGGGCTTTTCTCACTGTTTCCTGAAAGGCTGAGCATTCTCCCCCGGCTGACTGAAGGGGAGCCCACCCAGCTGGAACATCCTCAGCAGCCGGTGGCCGACAGAACAGCCCCGATTGCTCTTCAGAATCGGCATCTGCCATCACCCCGTAACCACGGTAACGGGCCCATTTCCCGAAGCTAGGCTGAAGTTAACAGGATTTTTAAAAGAGAAAAAAAAATTAGCATCATTTATAAACTTAAACGCAAACCTTAGCCTAGCGACCTCGACATAATTAGGGAGAAGAATTATATCGTTTTTTATGGCTGGGATTCAACCCCACAGACCTGTGGTTCTCCATCCCATCCGGCGTTCCAGTCAGTTCTCAATTTAATGAATTACTTAAACAGATGAGTCGAGTCGCATTAATGTTCGGACCACGTTTCCTGCTAATGCAGAGGCAGGACTGCGGAGAATAATGGCCACTGTGCAATTACGATGCCAACCGCCGCTGTGAGAAGTGGGATCGCTGCCCTTTATCCTCGCCCTTTCTTTCACTTCATCTACTCCGCTCTGAGCGAAGGTGCAGAAGATGGCATTATCTCCCCTTAATGATGGCGAGCGAGTGATCCATACGTGGGCTACCAGAGATCATCGCCAAAATAACAGGCCTGGGGAAATGATCCCATTGGTTGAGTGACCCCTCATGTGAGGTTAGGGCCCAAGGGATTTGCTGACCTTTGACCTTTGATGGATATGGGGTGGAGTTTTGGGTTCAGTGCCTCCCTTTTGAGCCAGAAGTCCCATACAGTTGGGTCTCTTTACTTGACTCATTGCATCGAGGACATGGTTGGCTAACTGTTTGACATTTTTGTTGATGTCTTCAGACTCCACCACCCTGTAAATGCTCTCTCTTAACCTTACCGGACAAATGAGAATTCACAAAAGGTGTTATTGGGGGTCAAATTTACCCTAATGCCGCAGGAAGTCGATCTGTAACGTGCGACCTTTGACGATGCCCCAATGAGGGTCGATCGATCCGTCAAGTTTTACTTATTGGCGCGTTTTTATTATTCCTGGCCAAGTTGATTTTATAGTCTTTTCCGCAGATGGAGTGAGGAACCAGAATAAATAGGTTCCAATAGTGGGGAAAACCGAAAGCAGTCGCCGGACGACGTCAGAGAGCGTGACGGAGCACAACGCCTGGCCGATTCCGTCTCCAAGACGGCAAATATGAAGGTAAAGGCGGGATGGGTGGATGAAAGCAGGTGGGGGTGACATCAGGCAGCTGGAGGCGGGGGGGAGCATCACAGACAGCCGTGTCGCTCTGCTGCATCACGCCGACATACGGATCCGCTTATGTGGCGCCATCACGGGCCGGATGTCTGGGTCCAGCTGATGATCTGTTAGCTCAGGCCCAGATGACTAAAGCGAAGGGAGTGAGAGGGGTCAGTATCAGGTTGATAAATAGTTAGGGTATGGCATTAACCACGTACAATGCAGAATATCCCCAGTGAGCTTAACTGTAACTGTCTAATAAAAAATGCAAAGCATGATCAAACGATTACAGAGAAAGGGTATACAAAGTCATGAGTGAAACCTAATCAGTCATTAAATTATGCTATACCATTCCATAGGCTAAGTGAGCTATTGCGACGAGTGTCCTAGAAATGTTCCCTTTAAAATTCATTTATCAGGAAGTGACATCAGAGCTCCGTTACCCAGACTGCATTTCTTCAGACGTGCGTCGTTAATCTCACGTGCGTGGCACAAATTGAGAAAAAAGTATGGCACTTTGAAAAAGTGCAACATCATTTAGTGCTTTCTCAGTGTATGGATCGGTATTATGGGATGTCCTACACTGGGGGGACATTCATTTACACCCTATGCCCCATTTTTCGTCAGGCTGAAGGCCGTTTCGTTACCGTGACTTGATCTCCTGACATTCCGAAGGTACTTCTGTGATTTACTCTGGCATTTTTTTAACCTGAGGGGGTAAAATGAGTGCCCTCCCCACCCCCAACCCGCAGCTTATCCCTTTACTGATGGTGTCACATTTAACGGTCGGTCTGTTACCAAGGATTCCGGTGAGTACCTTGAAAAGAGAAATTGCCTTTTTAATTAGAGAGTAAGAGGACAAACCACAAAGGACATGACCAGAAACCACTAATGAGAATATTTAAATTGTTATGTATTTTCTACAACCCCCGATTAAAGTAATCGCTGATCACCTTTTCCCCGTGTCATTTAAACAGTGACACTTAAGACCAGCAGTTTGGACACGTTTACACCTTTGGACCTTCCTGGAGGTCAAGAATGGCTGGATCTCTTCCTAGATTCGTACCAGAAACTTCAGGATCATGCAGTCATGTCATTGCACCACCTGCTGCATGCACTCCACGGCGAAACGAAGTGTCCGTTAGCACGGTATTAGCATAGGCCTTCGCTAAATGCGAAGGTTTACATGAATTTTATCGAAGAAACCCAGGCAGACCTGACTTGGAACCCGGTTTTAATTCTCCAGCAAGAGGCCCCATCGAGAGAACGCGATCGGCCAAGCTTTCTGCCCGCTGATTCGGGATGCCGGCGCCTGACGCCAAGCGTTTGGTGATGCGACGACTCTCTAGGGAACCAGGCTCAGTTGGCTTGTGTGAGTTATTGCCGTCACACAGGCCCGCAGTGGGTGATGCAGGCGGCGTTGGCCGGTGAAGCCCCGCCTGGCCTCCGGCGTTTGGGAACGAGGGAGCTGAAATTGAAAACACACAGGAAAGAAAGAAGGGAAAGACAGCAGAGGTTTATTGCCCGAGCCCCCGGGTCCCCCCTGGGTCCCCCCAGCTCTGACTATGAGTCAGCGTCCAGTCCGTAGTTATCAGAGAGAAAACATGGTACATTCCGGCCAGTGGAGGGAGTGATTTATACGTTTTTCAGCCGGCAGATATTTCCCACCTTTCCAGATTCCCATCGGCAGATGGGTGAAGAATACGACATTAATATCCTATATGGAGTCAGGCTCCGTAAACAAGATGGATGTGTGTTCCGTTGCTAGTGAGGGACTGATGCTGTGCTTCTATCCGGCCCGCAGTGGACGTCTGGGACACGGGGTCCTGTATGTCACGGGTGACATTCTGGGACACGGGGTCCTGTATGTCACGGGTGACGTTCCGGGACACGGGGTCCTGTATGTCACGGGTGCCGTTCTGGGACACGGGGTCCTGTATGTCACGGGTGACTTTTCATTCCATGTATTTACTAAATTTCACCACCAGCTCAATTAATTAATTGAGTTAATTAGTTAATAACTCAATAAGGTATCGATTACCCTAAATAACAACATGCTAGCGGTCAAATCAATAAATACATAGGTGTATCGGATGGTTGCTGTAAATACTGGAGTGACTTTAGGAGAAGTTACGAAATGGCTGAGCTGACACACTTTGACAGAAAAAAAAAATCATAGTTTTGTACCAACTTAAACAGATAATTTAAACATAATTTTCTTTGACTGCCTTAGACTTTTCCACAGTATTGTACTTGTCACAAGTCTAGCGCCACCTGTAGTTGAGGCTGGGAGTGTCCATAAAATGGAACCTTCTGTTATGTTGATATATTCTGCATCGTCCAGTAAGAACCTTAACTTTCCTGTGTGTCAGTGGTCTTGGGGGCGTCATATGGATTTATGTCATCAGATCCTGCATTCCCATGCCGTGATTTTGACAGGATGCCAGTTCATTACAGGACCCCGATATCTAATCGATCCATCCATCCTCAATAACCTATTATCCAGCACAGGGATCAAGCAGTCGGCCTGGAGCCAATCTGAGGAAGCGGATCACGGCAGGAGACACACTGGTCAGAATGTCCATCACAGGATCTCGACGCGTAATGCGTTATTAAACTCAAGATGACAGCAACTCGTTTGGTGTATCTCTGTCTTTCTTCAGTTATCAGATTTATCACATTTTTAATGTTTCATGGACGCGTTTTAGTGCTTTTACTGCATTTATGTAAAACCCAGCATTAAAATGAAGTATAACTAGACGGTTTTGACAAAGGCACTTATGTTCAGAATGTTTTAATGTCTGTCAGCAGGCAGCGATGTGTCACAAAGGAGCCCCTCCCTCAAAAAAGGGAAGTAATTTCAAGAAGATTAATACTAGATCCCACACTGTGATGCCTTCTTAAGATAATCCATGGGAAAATTAGACAATAAAGTGAAAATGGAAGTACAACTACAAAGCTTTGTCCACCAGAAAAATAAAAACAATCTCTCAGTGACTTTTCTCAAGTGTTAATTACCTATTGACCTTGACTGCAACATCCAAACAAGGACATGGGTGGTTGCCAGATTGATGGACTGCACCTATTATCCAGCACGGACATAAGGGGAGGATGTTAAAATTCAGCAGTTCGGTGCTACGTGACCTCCGTGGATTATTACCACGTTCTTCTCAGACATGGCGACTATGTCCACTCTCCTACTGCAGGTGACCTTTGTGTTAAAACAATGTCCAGTGTCAAGAGTGATGGTTTCATTTCCTGCTTCTGCACTGGTTGGCCGAGTGTTGGATAGCAGATGGGTGTCTGATAGGAGGACATACCAGAGCTGTTTCTCAACTGGTGGGTCACGACCAAAATGTGGGTCACGGGACAAGTTTTGTGTTTCACACTCTTTGTTTTTTGGGGAATAAATTTGTCCTGAAATTTTTTATAATTGGGTCATGACTTAATGGCCAAGGACAAATGTGACTCCAGAGGCTACTTCAGTTAAAAAGCACTGGCTTAGGGGATGAGATCCAGGAAAAAGGATGGGCAGTGGAGGTGGAGGTGGAGACACGCTGTGAAGTTGTGTGGCTTGGCAAGAGGACACGTGCCACTCAAGTAGGGGAGACAACCAGTGCAGAGCTTTTAAACCTGATTGCAGCCAATCAGGTTGCATCTGGGAAGCCAGGAGAAAAGCTTCAGTGCCCGATTGAAGCATGTTCCATCTCTGGGTTTTTCCTAATGAATGGCTAGATGGATGGTGAACATCATCTCCAAGTCAGGAAACCTTTGAACTGGAAAACTTGAGTCCTCCTGATTTTTTCTGGCAGGTTCTTCATGGTTCTGAGTTGTGCAAACCAACGTTAGCATCGAAACTGACGAAACCTACCTGGTTGCTTCCTCTTTGTTCCAGAGACGTGGATCTTCTGCTGGAGACTCTACAGCTGTATGTTTAATCAGGAATCACGTCATGTTCTCAGCACTTTGTCTGCATGGCGATTATATGAATGTGACGGGGCTCAAAATGCAATGTTTACGTAGCAGTGCAGCTGTGTGCTGTTAAGTATCACAGTGCAATTTAATACAAATTGTTCCAAATAGCTGCCAACCAGCTGCTGGTCTTAGAGAGGTTGCTTTCCCTGCAATTCTCTGTAATTTACCCAAGACACAGTTCAAGTCCTGTTACGTTTTTGGCGTCTGTTGTATGTAAACCGGTGTATTAATTTTTTTCCAAGAGCATATATGCATGTTGACAGCGATCAACAAGAGAAATGCCTTCCTCTCATGTGACTCAGTCGCATTTCATGTAATTCAGTCAACCGAACACACGGGGTGCTGTTCTCCAGACACTATGGTTAGGCAAAGCATAATTTTGAAGAGGCTCTGGGGCATGACTACACACCACTGTCTTTACACACCTAAGTGTGTAATTTTTTTTTTCCTTTTGATAACTATAACATGTAATGTGTAATCCAGGTGTCATCTAGACTCATCTAGGAAGTGTGTGTGTGTGTGTGTGTCCCAGAATGTAATAAAAACCTGTTATTTTGACATTGTGGGGACCATTTTTCAGGTCACCACAAAGATCTGTGAATGCAATCAAAAAACTGAAAATGCCAAAAGTCTTACGTTTTGTTTGGTGACTTATGGTTAAGGTTAGGGCTGGGTAGGGCTTAAGGTCGTCATGTTGGGATTAGAGTTTTCCCCATAGAAATGAACAGAGAGTCCCCACAAAGATATAATTACAAACCTGTGTGTGTGTGTGTGTGTGTGTATGTGTGGAATTGCCACATTCCTCATGATGTGACAGGATGTGCACAGGTCTATATCTGCAGTGACACCTTAGCTGCCCCTCCACTGTACTTAATCTGTTTATTTAGAGTCTACAGGCAGCATGACACCTAGAACCTGATTAAAATAAAGAGTCATTTTCAGCCTCCAAGAGAAATATTTCATATAAAGTGTTATTTCACTGGTATTAATTGCACCATCTGTGTGTGACCGAATGACATGCATCTCACATCCTACCCAATTACACCCCTGGACAGAAATAATACATCTGACGCGGCCCCCGAAGGGCGTTTATTTGCTTCCAAGCGAAGTTGCTTTGGGTCCATACAGTACAGTCTGATAAGGCCTCCCCCAACCCCAATGTCAATGGGAATTGAATGAAACTTAAAGTCTTCTGCTGCTTCAAATACATGTGAAAAATTACGCGTCACACAGCTGTACTTTATTACCCTCGAAAAACAGAAACACACAAAGAGATGATTAAAATTTTCAGCTTTCCATGCATCCATCTTCCATGACTGCATATCCAACATAGGGTCACTGTGCCTTTGTGATATTTTGAAAACTTAGAATAATATTATTTTTACGTACATGGAGTTGGGGTGTTGTTACACCTACAGCTAATTTGCTGCCTGTGCACACAAGTGATGTCACTAAACTGTTTTGAATTAGGTACTCCTTCAGCCAATAGCTAATTGCATTTTTTGTAATGGCCTGGTTTATGTCCTGGGAATCGATACTCGTCCGTTATAGCTGCATTTTGTACTTAATTACGCGTTCTCCTGCGGGAGTTGAAGGCCACACGCTTTTGTTGAGTTGTTCCTCGTCCTTGGACGTCTTTCAGTGGAACGATTCTCGCTGAAGCTGGTCGTTAGGCTCTCAGCGTTTGGACTGAGTTCAGGCCGATTCACGACACTGTGAAGAGAAAGCGGGGAGCGAGAGGGGGAGAGGAGAGTTTTTGGAGCGTGAGCAACAAAGGCGGGCAGAGAGTAAGAAAGTATTTATGAGCTAAGTGCCCAGCGATGCAGCATTTGATGTAAGAGATCGTGTTTAACGGCCACAGCTGCCAATGGCTCAAGCCGGCCGAGGTGAACGGGACTCGCCAGCCTCAACACGCATCGCGTTAGAATTTTATTCTTGTTCTCTCCAGGTTCCTCGGGGGGATCGTTTCAAAACAAGCAAAAAAGGCTCCAAGAAAGATGTGGCTCCACCGGGGTGCCAATGAGCAATTTCCAGCACACTGCGGTAGAGCACGGGCTCGGCGCGGGCGAGGAGAAGCACCGCGGGCATATCGCCGGCGTGTTTGGGTGCCGTGACGGCGAGCGGGGAGAGCGGCACGCCCGGGCGGGCCCTTAATCGGGACACGATCGTTACCCAGAGCTTGAGGTTGAGGAAGAGTATGAGGAAGAAGAAGACATATTGACAGGAGAAGAGGAAAATCAAGACAGAGAGAAGATAGCACGGAGGATGAAATTATAAGGGATAGTCAGGGGAGGGGAAGCCTGAGCATCGGGGACAGGGCAGAGGAAGAAAGTTGGCTCACTTTTTGTGTGGAAGAGCAGGACAGAAGCGGTGGACATGGAGACTGCGAGACAGCAGATGGAGGAGGGGCTCCAGAGGAGGCTTCGAAGGTGCGGAGTCACAGTAAAAGAGCTTCAGCAAGAGCTTAAACTGGCCACACTGGCCGACATCCATCAAAGGGGTTCAAGGGAGAATCTGTATTCGAATGCAGTGAGCAGGTAAAGGGTTAAGCGGTCCTTCTGTCCATCATCTTTTATAAAGCTTCTGTAAGACAGAGGCTTGGATGTCCAGATGTGGGACAGGTGACGTGCTCCATCGTCCCCCTGTCACCCATTTCCTGTCTTTTTTCCCTGGGTCAAAGCTTTGGCTTTGCTAGCTGCCTCTTCCCCCATCATCTTTGGTTCTCATTTCACCCCCCCAGTTTCCTAAACTGCCAAAAGTTCCCATTCCATCCTCTCATTCGCGTGTCACGGGAATGCCC